>RCUC01131332.1:0-13465 GCA_003697995.1 Taxidea taxus jeffersonii
ATCTGTATTTTTTTCCATCCTTCAAAGTTCATCTCAGTTCTGTTGTCTTACCACTTCCAGCCTATGCAGATCTCTGCCTCACTTTTCCGTGTGACCCTCACTTGGCAGTGAGGACAAACAGCCCTCTAGTGCCAACTGTTTCAGTCTACATTCTTGACTTACTCTACGGGATTGTTCAAGGTTTTAAAATTTCCTACAGAATGGGATTATGTCTGAAATTCTTTTGTGGTCTTCACAATGGAGAATGCATAGAAAACAGTAGGTACTCAGTGAGTGTCATGACTGATGTATTTTGGACTAGCTTACATCAAATTAAGCAGAGCAAAAGCTACATATCAGCAGCAGTTTTCTTTTACTAGAGCTGGGGTGGAATATGTATATATGAGTGCACTGGAGAGAGAGGTGGGGGTAGAAGGAACAAGAGAGGGCATGAAGAGGGGAGGAGGGGGGAAATCCCCAGATCTGCTATGTAACTGCTGTATATTTTAAGCATAGTACTTAATGGAATGACTAATCTGTTCAGGATGGGCCCTATGGCCATATAATTAATAAGGACTTGATGTGGAAGGCTATATAACACAGAGAAAATAGAATATAACTTTTGAAGTAAGACCTGATTTTGAATCTTAGTTCTACTATTTATTAGCTGCTCATTATTGGAGGAGCTACTTTTTCTTTGTGAATGTTAAGTTCTTCATTGATTAAAAAAAAATGAGGGTATTAATACTATTCTATACAAACCTTTGGTTTGCATGAAAATGAGGTGGCATGAAAATAACCAGATCACTGTGCCTATTGTGTAATAGAGTATGGTTAAAAACCAGTCAATGTTCTTGAAAACAAAACAAAAATAACAAAAGAATGATAACAGTGAAAGGCTAGGATCCTACACTTCATGTTACATTTTGAAGTGGTAGCCAAGGCTTTTTTTTTTTTTTCCATGTGAACATTGGACCTACCTGCCAGGCCCAGAGCCAGAGACTTCAAATATGAAGCCTTGTGGTCCAGAGGCAACACACCAACGAGATAAGCTTCTTTGAAGCTCTCCCAGGAGCTTCTGTCTGGAGCTCATCTTAGATGGAAAGTGCCCTATATGAATAACCTGCTGGTTTATTTTTGAATGAGCAGTGTCAGAATTGGTATACTTATGCAGGTAGAGTGACCTCTTAATTTTGCATTGATTAAAAAGCTGGTCACAGAGGCAACAGAATAAAAAACTCTAATCTTCAAGAGTGTGTTTAACCCTACTCTTTCCTTCTTTGAGGACCAATATTCTACAATGATGAATGGGTAACAACTCATTCTATCTACTAACATCCAAAAATGAGCAATGCTTTGTAAAACTAACTGGGCTTTAGCCCTTTCAGCATTAAACATTCTAGTTCTAAGTTTATCCTAGAGAGCATCAGTATGACTTACACACAAGGATAGGGGCACTGGTATTCAACAGTACTGGCAGCTCAAAGACGAAGCTTGAAGGGTTCAAAATGTTAAAACAAAACAAAACCAAAACAAAACAACAACAACAACAACAAAAACAGAGGAAAACTTTCAAAATGAACTAAGTTCTGGTCCAATCTTCTGAAGTACCTATCTAATTACCCTAGAGATCCACAAGAAGTGGCTGCTGTAATACCGGACTTACTGCTTTATTTCTCCTCCCCATCCCTAATTGTTCATTTTTTGATTAATGCCATAAGGTACATGAGCTGTGATGGTGCCAAACTTCTGTGCCCCTTCAATGTGGAACATGTGGTCATCAAAGAAAATGTGCGGCCTTATCTTCACCAAAATAGGACCTTTGGGGGCTCCAGCAAGGAAAAGAGCTTCGTCTATCTCTAGACCCCAGCGGCGAAGGGTTTTCAGCACTCGGGCTCCTGAACTGGCTGCACTCCTGGCTGTAACCAGGTAGGTCCTGATAGGGCAAAGTAACCGTTCGTCTTTGGCATAAAACTTCTTTTGCAGTCTGCCTAAATCTTCCAGAAAGCCTTTTAAGGGACCCTGTAAAAGGAACATATGTCACAGATGTGATCCAGTGAGCTAAAGTGAATGCTAAAAAAAACAGAGGCTTATAAGAGCATATAAAAGGTTATAGTACTGCATTAGATATGCAATATTCTAAGGCCAGTGGAACAATCCTAAAACTCCTTGCATTTTATGTGAGTATATTTCCTTATAAAGAACTATCTTTGCATTACTAGAATAAATGTAGGATGACCATATAATTTATTATCTAAACATTTATGTTTTAAGAGTGAAAGTTTCTATAAAAAGTATAAGGGCAACAGACATAAATTATCCATGGCAATTGGGTTACTCTATTTAAATAAATTTTGGTTAATCCCCAAAAGAACTATTTTAGTTTTCTTTTTGTGAATTGCACACTTTAATATTATGAAGTTATACTCCTTTACATAGTTCAGTGCCTTCGTAGCTTGAATCTAGCCTTGTCTTATATTTACAATTGCCTGTGCATATCTTCAGCCTTTCTGAACACTCAGTTTTAGCTGTTTCTCTGGAATAGAGCAAGATTTGGATTCTGCTATGTTTTCCAATCTGGAAGTCTTGATTTTTAAAGCAGAGTGGAGTTTTATGCCATTTATATTTATTGGTATTACAAGTATATGTCATAATGGTTCTTATGATTTTTATTGCATTTTCCTTGTTTAAAGATTTTAAAGGATTGTTCATTGGATGTTTGTTGTTTCCTTTGTGCATGTGTATGTGAGCTTCATCTAAGATTTAAGAAGGTTTGTATTATTTCTTTCTATTGGTTACCTTACTTTTTATAGTACTGTTAGTCTTTTTTTTTAAATCCAGGATCCATTATTTTTTACAGTGATAAATAATGAAATTACAGTACTTCATCTCTCTCTTATTCTCGATTTCTTCTGCAACCACCCGATTTACTTGTTTGGTAAAAGCCTGAGGACAACCAATTTACTTGTTTCCTTTTTCTCAGTGTTTATATTTTCATTATTAAAGATTTTCGTATTTCTGTTTATCAGCTTAACATCTTATCCTTTGATCACTTATTATAACTGAAGATACCAACATACTTACTCTTCCTTAGGTCTTTTTCCTCCACATTTTTCCAGTTTTCGTTAGTTATATAAATTCTCCATTGTTAGGACAAGCAATGTGTACTTTCTTTTCTGCCATCCTATTCCCTACAATTGTTTTGGTTTTAGTTCTTTGATTAAATATATTTGGCATTAATTTGTCCCTCTGTGTTTCTGGTCATCTACATATTGGCCAAAATGTTGTCTTCTAGTTTGCTCATGAAAATATTATGGAAATAACAAACTGTGATATTTTCAACTGTTGTTCTGTTTTCTTTTTACCTAAATGAACTTTTTAGCTGGATATAGAATCTGTGATTTAGATTTTCTTTCTATTTTCTTAGATTTTTTTTTTTTTTTATAAGTAGTGCTCCACCGTCTTTTGTTATTGAAAAGACTGAGGACAGCTTGATTTTCTTCTCTACCCATATGTAAAGGCTCCCCAAAGAATTACTTCATCTTTGATGTCAAAAAATTTTACTAGGGTATGTCTTGATGATGATCATTTTGTTCAATTTCTTTTAATAGTTTAATGTATGCATGAAAATTTTCTGAAAATTTAAGATGTTTTCTTGGTTTATATTTTTATATACATTTGCATCTCTGTATTTATCACACACAACCCTCTTCTCCCCTTAGAACATAATGTCACTTTTTTTTTTTTCCTTCAGGGATTCCAGTTATGCATGTTTTGGATTTTCTTTAACTGTGATCTATTTTCTATCATTTTTCTCTCTAAAATCCCATTTTTCAATTCTCCTCATTTTCAGAGTTCTACCATTCAACTTTTTACCTTCTCTTCCCTGATTCTAACATTTCTACTTTATGACCCTGACTTGCCTTGTTAAGTTTTTAAATGTTATAATAAGTGTTTAGTAACAATTTTTACCTCTACTTTGGCTACTATTTCTAGTGAGAGATCTACATCTCTTATTAGATTTTGCCCTTATTTACCTCTTTCTTAGTATCTTTGCTTATATTCTGTGCTGGTTCTGTTTTTATCACTCATCACTGAAGCAGGTCGGTTTTCCTTGGAACAATTAGAAGGTTTATGGTAAAGGTTAAGGATAATATTTTAAGGCTCATTTGATTTCATAATTCAAAAGATCCCTTCTTCTCTGCTGTCTAGAAACAAACTATTTCTTATTTATTTTTCTGTTTAGATTTAAACATTGTTTAGACCACTGTTTCTCTTAGGCAGCATATATCAGGGGGGAGAAACAAATAAAACTCACTTTCTAAAGGTGAAAGATCTATATCTATCTATCTATATATATGTGAAAAAACTATTATTATTGTTATTTTTTATTTATTTCTTATTTTTTGGAAAAAGCTGCAAAGGGGATATAGTGACTGTTGGCAGGAGTCACCCAACTCGTGACTAGTTTGGCTTTGAAACAGAGGGGAATATAGTTCTCCTTGCTGCTTTTGAGTAGTTTCTGAAGGGAATAAATAGAGACCAGTCCATTTATGTCACCATATTGAAACCAGGTATCCATATCACCCTTTCGTCTTTCTATTTTGGGTTATTTTTATAATTTAAACATTTGTGCAAAAGTACAGGTATATTATTTGTCTAAAAATATAGAAATAGGTAAAGTTACTAAAAAAATACATTTCTGATAAGCTGTATGACTTAAAACATTTAGAATCTGCCTAGGATGGAGAATGTTGGAAAGACTGATGATAGTTCTATCTTAACAAGAAAAACCCAGATGATCTAGAAAGAAAAATCATAACATTTATTGAACCCATTAGAGAGCTGAGGTAATAGGACAACAGACTAACATGAAACTTAAAGAAAAAAAAAAAACTAAAGAAAATCTAAGGTTCTCTTCAAGGACATAGGGAATTCAAGAATTGACACATCTTTGGCAAATCAATGGAAGACTATATACCAGACACCATATGAGCATGTATGAAAAATTGAAATAATTAAAAAAATTGATAAAGGCCAAATGTGGACTAATAAGAGAACAAAGAAGCCCTGAAAGTTACAGACCCAAAACACTCTCTTACAGGTTTTTTTTTTTTTTTTTTCATGGACTTTCCTAGTTGCTTATGAGAAAGACTATAGGCAGGATGGAAAATGAGAGAATTCAGTCCTTGGTAGTGCAGGCTGGAGGACAGGAGCAGTTGCCACTGTGAGAAAAGACTAAAACTCCACCTTGCCCCATGTTTCCTAAGTAACAAAAGTCTTACATTGCCAGAAGAGAGGCTTATTTATTTATTTTAGGGCATAGGTAAAGATCTACTGCTATGGGGAAAGGGGGAAAAAAAAACAAAAAAAAAAAAAAAAAAAAAAAAAAACAAACCCTCCACCACTGAAAGTGGTGGTGGAGACTGTTATGGAAGTCAGAAAATAATGGATGGGTATTTTCAAAGTCCTGAAAGAAAAATATGGTAAATGCAAAAAACTATATGTACTCAAAATAAAATGTTTTTCAAAAATGAAGGAGAATAAGGAGTTTTTCAGACAAAGAAAAGTAGAGCTTTTGGTAATAGCATATCAGTTCTACAAGCAGTGTTACAAATGGTTTTATGGTAAACTGATTATGATACCAGGGAGAAAGTTGGATTTAAACAAAGAAATGTAGATCCCTGGAAATGATTAAAATAAAGATGAATACAAAAGACATTTTTTCTCTTATCCATCTTCATTCTAAATATAATTGTTTAGTCAAATAAAAAATCCTCAGCAAATTCAGAGGACTGAAATTATACAAAATATATTTTCTCGGGACACCTGGGTGGCTCAGTTGGTTAAGCGGCTGCCTTCGGCTCAGGTCATGATCCCAGCGTCCTGGGATCGAGTCCCGCATCGGGCTCCTTGCTCGGCAGTGAGCCTGCTTCTCCCTCTGCCTCTGCCTGCCTCTCTGTTTGCCTGTGCTCGCGCACTCTCTCTCTCTCTCTCTAATAAATAAATAAATAAATCTTAAAAAAAAAATATATATATATATATATATATTTTTTCTCTATATACTTAGGAGTCAAAGAGTGAATGATCTGCCCTGAAGATCAGGGACAAGGCAAGGATGTGCCCTCTTATCACTCTTGTTGAACACTGTACTGAATGAACTAGCAAAGGTAATAAGGCAAGAAAGATAATTAAAACACATATAAAATGGAAATATAGAAATAAGTGTTTTTATTCGTACTATTGTCTATGGAGAAAATCTCAAATAATCTACAAAAATTTTACTATACTAACTAGTCAATTTATAAAAGTTGTAAGATACAAAGTTGATGTTGTATTTCTGCATTTTGCAATAAACAGATTGGAAATAAAAAATTTAAAATATCACTCACAATAGCACCAACAATTATGAAAACTTTAGGTAGAAATCTAACAAAGTGATATCTGTACACAAAAAGATTTGAAACACTGATGGAAAAAATCAAAGAAAACCTAAATAAATGGAGAGATATACCATGTCCATGGACTGAAAGGCTTGCTATTAAGATGTTCCCCATCCCAAGATTAAGCTAAAAATTCAATACAATCAAAATAAAAATTCCAGCGGATTTTTTTTCCAGATATGCATAAGGTCATTGTTAAATCTGTATAAAAATGCAAAAGAATCAGAATATCCAAAAGAATTTTGAAATATAACAGATTTGAAGTACTCACACTACCTGATCTCAGGACTTACTATAAAACTGCACTAATCAAGACAATGTGATATTGGTAAAAGCATAGACACCTATGTTAAAGGAAGAGAAAGCCAGTCTTTTTTGACAAATAATCCTGGAACAATTAGGATACCCATAAGCATTAAAAGTGAACCAATACTTTGCACAAATACAAAAGTTAATTCAAAATAGGTCATAATCCTTCAGAAAAACTAAAATTACAAAATGTACAGAAACATAGGAAATTTATGTGACTTTGTCAGTTTTTAGATATGACATTAAAAACACAAGTAATAGAGGAATTAACTGACAAGTTGAACTTCAACAAAATTATAAGTTTCTGTTCATCAATATACACTGAAAGATAAAAAGAATAAAAAGATATGCTTGTCTTGAGCCTGAGAGAAAATATTTGCAAAACACATCTGATAAAATACTTCTATCCAGAATATGTTAACTCTCAATCTTCAATAATAAACAGGCCCAATACAAATGAGCAAGAGATTTGAACAGATATATTTGCCAAAAAAAAGTATAAATGATGGCAGATAAACACCTAATAACATATTCAATATTGTTTGTCATTAGAGAAATGCAAATAAAAACGACAAAGAGATACCATCATGTAACCATTAGAACAACTTAGAAGAAGCAAATAAAAAACGACTTACCAGTGCAAAATATAGAGCAACAAAATCTCACATATAGTGCTATTGAGAATTCAAAGTGGTTTCGTCACTTTGGAAAATACTTTGGAAGTATCTTATAAAGTTAAATATATGACCTAGTGACACATATACTGTGTGACCTAGTAATCCTACTCCTAGGTATTTATCCAAGCTAAATCAGATCTTAAGTTTACACAGAACCCTGTATGCAAATGTTAAAATGGCTTTATTTATAAATGTCAAAAATTTTTAAACAACTTAACCTTCAACAGGTAAATGGATAAAGAAAATGTAGTACATCCATAGAAGAGACTCAACAATAAAAAGGAACAGACCCTACTAATACATGGACTGACATGGATGTATCTCAAGAACATAATGCTAATAAAAGAAGTCAGATTCAAAAGATTGTATCCTGTGTGGTTCCATTTAAGTGACATCTGGAAAAGGCAAAACTAGAGGGACAGAAATCAGATTAGTAGTAGATAGATCATGGAGATAGTAAGGTAGAATGGCTACAAAGAGGCATGAGGGAATTTTGTGAATATAATGAGTATTTTGAGTTTGGTCATGGTTTTATCCCTGTATGCATTTGTCAAAACTCTTAGAAGCATCCACTAAAAATTATGAATTTTACTATACATAAATTATACCTCAACAGTTCTGATTAAAATACACACATATGCACACACACAAACACACACACAGTTGGAAAACAACTGTATGAGGATGGTCAGACAAGGTAGGGATCAAATCAAGAAATGTCCACTACTTGTTATGGTGCCACACTGGAGGCTTTTAATAAAGTTACAAGTGTGGCCAAGTTAATCCTCTTCAGCTGTCTCCTCCATTTGAGACAATATCATGACCAAGCCGTAAGTCCCATGACCAACATACTTGAAAGGCTTGGGTAATAATCATACCTCATAACTTCTTTCTCATGAGTGGAACACATTGGCAGAGGCTGTTTATAGAAAAGCTACCCTGTCTGTGTAAAAAACAGCATCTTTATCCACTGCCAGAAGAATTGCATAATGAAAACAAGTATGTTTAATAGAAATGTGTTGGGTATTCCAGCAATAACTAGTGTTGGGCTTCACAATTTCCATTGTTTAATGGGAAGAACAAGTTCTTTAACTTGGAAAAGGGAAATGATTAATGCCAAGTTTAAAAGAAATGTGAATTCTTTACCTGTAATGAGAAAATGATATTTTAAGATTATCTTTATGTAACTATGCTTTTGAAAGTTTTTTTTTAAGTGTTCTTTCTCTGGAAATCTTCCAAATTTCAGTAGTAGTTAGAGGCTACTACACAGTGGGCTCTGAATTTCAGCAAAGCAGACTTAAGTAAAATACAACAAAGGATTTTCCTCTCAATTTGTTAACATTGAACAACTTCATAATCTAAGATCAAGGCTTCCAATGAAGCTATTAGGGAGGGACTATGAAGTTACATGTGTGTGCGTTCTCACGCACGTACACATGCACATACACACACATACACACACAGTTTAAATATCACTTGCTGTGATATGAGGTGAGTTAGTGAAACTTTTTGGCTTTCAGTTAGTCTATTTATACTATTATAAGTGTAATAAAAATAACATTTAAGTTTATCTTACGTTCAAGAAGAGCTGAGAAAAAAAGATGAATTCTTTGCTAAAATTCTTAGATTGAAACTCATCTGTCAGTTCAGATTCAGTTTGGAGAATATTTTGATGTTTCAGATTTCCTTTGGTTCAGAAGTTGTAAGTTTTGTTCATTTTAACACTGTGACTTTTACACTTCAGTTCATGGATTGATTCCAAAAAACTTAAATATTCGGTTTCATTTTGATTAGGTGTTCATAGCTTGCACTTGTTTGAGGCTCATTATTTTGATTCAATTTGAGTTCTCATTTGTGCAGATTTTCTCAATTAAGTAATGCCGTTAGTGACTTTGAGGTTTATGGGCAGAGAGGTCCACAAATGTTTACTGACCTATTGGAAATCACTTTACTATTCTGAGAACTTATGTAGAAATAGCTTACTGGTAAGCCATATTACCTCTATTACTTATAATTTTGAGGTGAACTCATTATCATGAGAAGATCATAGAAACACTTCCAAAAAGGATAGATAAAAGAATGCTGAAACAAAAACAAACAAACAAACAAACAAAAATCCCAAGTGGGCAGTAGATGTTTCAAAATGAGGAGTTCATGAAAGGGAGAAAAGTATGAAGGATAAGAAAGGGAGCAAAGTATAAAGGATAAGAAATGAAGATTGGCTTACCTAAAATAATTAAAAAATATATATATATATATGTGTGTGTCTATATGTTGGAAAATAAGTAGATAAAAATTAATTTGAACTCACTGGACCTACCTGAGCAAGAGGCTTATTCTCAAATAGTGTTTCATGTTGAAAGAATTTGTCCAGCCCGTGCTCCTTGGCAATATGTTCAGATTCATCAGAGAAGAGGACGGCATCCCCATCAAAGGCCACACGGAGCTGTGTGTCACAGTAAGCCATGTCTTTGGCTCCATCAAACATTGTTGCAGAGGCGATGCCTGGCAGACCATGGAGATTTATTAATACTCTTCTCAGGGGCATCAGTTTCTTCTACCATTTTAATGATTAAAAAAAGAAAAAGAAAGATCCTAGATATGTCTAGATAGATAGGTAGGTAGATAGATAGATAGAAATCTATCCTCTATCTAGATAGACAGATAGGTAGGTAGATAGATAGATAGAAATCTATCCTCTATCTAGATAGATAGATTTCTATCTATCTATCTAGATAGATATATTTCTAGTTAACCTAATGACTCAATTGCTCTTTATAACCACACATCTCAAAATAGTTGTTTACACATTGCCTCTATTTCCATAATGGATGAGAAAGTGTAAAATAGAGTGTAGGACAATCACGGAGAATGTCCACCTCCAAGAAAGTCAAAGCTCTAAAAGACAGATTAAGGGGCTGCTACTTGTGGAAACACCTTAGCAGAAAATTTAACAAGGACATAAGCCACATAATCATATATGAAGCCCAATGAAAGTCAACACTAGTGCAAACCTCTTTATTAACTTGAGAGATAAAACCAAATGAATACCTTCTTGTATTGCTTCTTGTACTTTTTCAGAATCTGCAGAAAGATACAAGTTGGTAAGATATGCCTTCAAATAGCCAATGGGGCTTTTTCCACCAGTCAGACAGAAGCGGTCTATTAATAAGCCTATTATTGGGCAAGAAAGATTTTGTTATGTCAGAGATTAAAGATGATATACTTAAATGTAAATGTAAATCAGAGTTGTCTTAGAAATAATTGAGTGCCTACTGAGGTTTTAGAATTAGCTTTGTAACACTAATATTGAAAAATTGCCATATTATATATAGAAAAAGCTGTTTTTTAATAAAGTTTGTCCATGTAGACGTGCCAATTTGGTCTCACAACAATTGTATGATGGACATTATTATCATCATTACAGAAAAGGAAATTGAGACATAACAACTTATCTAAGCCCACTGAATCACATTGACTCTTATCTAAACTAGACAGAGTTCTCTTTCTTCAACCATAGGCTATTTACTTGTTGAAAGAGATAGTTCATGTGTACCTCTATTTTAAGTACCATTTCTGCATTTCTTTAGAAACAATATAATAGTAATGACAAGCAGTGCCAGGATTTAAACTGTTTTCTAAAAACAACAACAGGTCTGAAATTGTTTGTTTGTTTGTTTGTTTGTTTGTTTCCTTGACTTAAAATTGTATTTGTTTATTTATTTTTTAAGATTTATTTATTCAAAAGAGAGAGAAAGCAACCATGAGTCAGGTGGGGGGGGGGCAGAGGGAAAGGGAGAGAGAGAGACTCCTGAGGCAGACTCCTAGTTTGAGTCAGGGCTTGATTCCAGGACTCAGAGATCATGACCTGAGCCAAAACCAAGAGCCAGCTGCTTAACCGACTGAGCCACCCAGGTGTCCCTTGACTTGACATTTTACATGTAATTACTTAGGAGACTAAATATTAAAATACCTTTAAATGTCTTTCAAATCAACAACAATTAAAAAACAAATGCTAGATATTGGTGAAAGTTTTGTAAAATAGGCACCCATTTTCACTTTAGAAGAAAACATATGCCAAATATATGACCAGAAATTATTTGGTGGCATTGGGGACTTCAGAAAAAATTAAAATATCTTCCCCCTTCTTAAGGAGATCACAGTTCACTGAGCAGCTGGGCATATAAAACAGAGAATGATAATGTAACAGGCCATAGAAGAGGGAAATACAAATTGCCTTCAACATGCAGAGAGGGGAAACAACTAACTAACTCTTCCAGGTGAAAGGCTGTTGGTGTTTCATGAATAAGGCTGCATGAAAAGATGGAGCTCAGTCAACTCATTAGCAGAATTGATGGGTAGATAACTATGCTTCTTTATGCTACTAGCCTTGTTGGGCTCAGTTTGGTGAGGGATAGATAGACCTAAGTTACCTACTAAACTGTGTAGGATTGTGTGTTGTAAAAAGTAATAGTTGCTATTTACTGAGTGATTATGGTGTTCATCTATGCTAAACCTTTTATCTGTGTTCCTTTAACACTATGAAAGCTGCATTTTTGAAAGCCAAGTATTTTTTAAAAATATGTCTCAGACATCAGCCCTTTTTTTTTTACCTTAAAAGATTTTAATTATTTATTTGAGAGAGAGAGAGAGAGTGAGAGAGAGCACAAGCAGGGGGAGTGGCAGAGGGAGAGGGAAAAGCAGGCTCTCTGTTCAGCAGGGACCCCAGGACCCTGGGATCATGACCTGAGCCAAAGGCAGAAAGATGCCTAACTAACTGAGCCACCCAGGGACCCCTCAGGCATCAGCCTTATAATTAGGATAATGGAAAACTCATAAGTTATAATCTGTCTTGATTATTCATAAGCATGCCTATTTTTTTTTAAAGATTTTATTTATTTATTTGACAGAGATCACAAGTAGGCAGGCAGAGATCACAGAGAGAGGCAGGCAGAGAGAGAAGAGGAAGCAGGCCCCATGCAGAGCAAAGAGCCCAATGTGGGGCTCGATCCCAGGACCCTGGGATCATGACCTGAGCCGAAGGCAGAGGCTTTAACCCACTGAGCCACCCAGGCGCCCCAGCATGCCTACTTTAAACCTTGAATTTAAATATGCCGAAGTTCAATCTTATTTTGACTTGACGTACCCATAAGCCTGGATAGGTCACTTAGAAAATAGTCTAAAGATCCCCATATAACAAGTCATGTAATTCCATACCAGGAAATTGGGGATTTTCTCTTAAAGAATCCAACACACTGATGGAAATGCTATGAGGGGACTAGAGTCAGTCAAAATTTCCAGGTAAAGGAACAAAGACAATTTTGCTGATATGGGTATGGATTTGATGTGTGGGGAGAGCAGTCAGGGAGAATCATATTGTAAGAGTGGAAAGGAAAGGTAAAAACCCACAAACCTTAAACACAGATCTGTGGTGAGCAAGAAGTTTGATCACACAGAGAATGCCTCTGGGTTGATGGCTCCTTGAAGTCAAGTTCAGAAGTGAAAAACATAAAGCAGAGAAATATATTGCAGGAGCTGGGATTAAGACTTTGAAATTCACACTTGACAAGTTAAGTCCAGGGTTTTAGGCCCAACTCTGTGCTAAAGTTAAAAATGAACATGGCCTCTCTTTCTCTGACATAGGCAAATAAACATTCCTCACGCAGAAGGGGGTGTCAGTATCAAAGACACTGCATTAGTGAGGCCACAGTTAGCAAAATAACATGGCTTCTCTCTCCCAGAGCAGCAAGCTGTTCTTCCACATGGTATTTATTTTACTTACCATAGTGATTGACGCTGTTTATAAGCCGCACTCCCACTTGGGCATGGTTATTAGTCATCAGTACAATATCAAATAAGTCCTGTTCATTAGGATACAGCTCACGGAGTCTAGCATTGACATGCTGCAGTGCCTGCAGGTTACAAACATGAGTGCATGTAAAGAGGGCCAGGCAAGGTGGCTATTGGAGTCTGGGGTCTGGAGAGAAAGGATATCACTGGTGTCAAATTCAAACTCTGGACACTCTTCACTGAGAGATTATGGCTCCTTTAAGGCAC
>RCUC01131333.1:0-26783 GCA_003697995.1 Taxidea taxus jeffersonii
GTAGGGGACATGTTTAAAAATGAAATATTACAGAAAAAGCACCTAATTTTTATTTTCTTGATTGGCAATACTTGTTCAAGCACATTCATAACAGATATTGACACACTTTGAGACTACAAATCCGAATGATAAAAGAGAACCTTCCTCACCTCTTCAGCTACCCGCATGGATTATTACTCTATGGCTTTCCACCCTAAATAAGGTCAACAAGAGCAGTGATCTACAAAATTAGATGGTTCTTTGTCCATTTAACCAAATCATTCAGGCTGTTCAGTGAAGGTGTACTACGAAAAAATGTAAGCGCCCTTTTAGTTCAGCAGGTAAGAGAAACTTGTATGCCTGGTGGAGTACAACTCAAAATATGAGGAAAGACGACGAAGGTTATTATAATCCACCGACGGACTCCTCTCTCAAGCTCCGCTCTGCTCTCCACCCCAATAACAAGCCAGCACCTCAAGTCTCATCTCTTGCTTGAGCTTCCTTGACCCAAGTCTCCTCTCCTCTCTGGGTCCCGGGACTCACTATGCCGCCCTCTTTGCACCCCAGTCTGGCAAACATCCCTAGCCCACTTCTTCCTCACTCCTCCTCTAGTCCTCTTCCACTTCCATCTCGGATCTGGGGATGTCCTCTCTGTCACCTGGACCAGACTGGGCCATTTCTAAGCCCGAAGAGGCTGTGTTTCCCAAGCTCAGGGCCGGATGACAAAGCGCCTTGTCCCTGGCCCGAGGCCTCCCTATCCCTGGGGCTCCGTTGCCGGGCTCGGCCAAGGGCCTCTGCTTGGTTAGAGGCAGAAGCATGTCCAGGCATAGGACTGTGTGGAAAGAAAGGTGCACTCACACTCCTTGAGACGGCCGTCGATCTCCTTATGCTCCAGTAGCTTCTTGCGGTAGTCCTGAAGCGCCTTATCTCTAGGGTCCGCCATGATGAGAAGCCGTCGCTCATAGGGGATGCCGGGAATGGCCATGGCCGCCCGGGCGGGGGAAGGGGCGGGGCGAGGGAGGAAAGGCTCCCGAGGGGCGCGGATTCGTGCACGGCCCCGCCCCTTCCGGTTGGCTCCGCCTCTGCACTCCACTCCACCCCCTCTGCGTCTCGTTTCATCTACCGCGAGGTCATGCACCGAAGGAGGCCTCCACCTACACCGTCCCCTGCAGGTCGTACTTGATAGAGCAGAGAGCTGAGGTCTCGATATTGTTAAACCACCGCTGTCAGAGAAACTAGGGCTGACTGTGATAAACTGAAATGGCAGTGAAGTAGGCAATGCGCAGTCTCTCTAAATAGTTCCAGTGGACTATCGGGATAACACAACCAATTGGCAGAACATAGTGTTATCAAGGCCCTTCAGGAACGGGAGTAAGCTATTTTATTCACTTATTCAGTGAATGAGTGATTCACTGAATGAGTGATATGAGTGATATGAATGAGTGATATGAATCAGTGATTCATATCCACTAAGGATATGATCTGGTGGGAAGATTAAAAAATAATTTCAGAGTGTAATACTATAGTGGAAATAAAACATGGTGATGTTATAGAGTAAGGTAAGGAGAACTAATTTAGAAGGGCATCTGACATAGGAGCCAGCCAAGCAACAAAGTGAAGCAAAACCTTCCAGACAGAGGAAACAACAAGTGCAAAGATGTTGAGGTAAAAAATAGCTTGGCTCATTTTTAGGAACAGAAGGAGGCCAATGAGACCGGAAGAGGGTGGGTTCTAGAGATATGGGGTACAAGATAAAAGTGATCAGGTAGGTTGAGTCAGGAACTTGAAGTCTGACAGAACTTTTAGATTTCTGTGCTTCAGACAAATTATTTAATCTCTCAAAATCTCTGTAAAATGCATAATAATTGTACCTATCTGATAGGGACATCATAGTATTAAATATGATATGTGCCTATAGCTAGTAACACAATGTCTGACACATAGTAAGCACTCAATAGTGTTTTAAATACTGATTTTAAATTATTTATTTTAAGGGTAGTAATAACCTCGATTTTTGCAGAACAGATCTCCATTGCTGTACCTCTTACCAGCATTGTTCCTGGGTATAATTTATTGTTGTTCCAATAGACTAAGTCAAAGGCCCCAAACAGACTCCATTTGATCTGATCTTATACAGTGGCCCTGAATAATTGAGTTTAAATAGGTATTTCTACATATACAGATAAAGTGCAAATTTATATGAATTAAGTTCCCAAAAGTCACATAAAAGAGGTCTTCAAATTTCTTCAAAAAAAGTCTTATGGGTATTGCATGACTATCATATTCTGTTTTTCTAAAAGAAAAGAAATTACATTTTTCTAAATATAATTGAAAATTGTAGTAGCTAATAAATAAGGAAGATGGATTGAGCAGGGACAGTCCCTTCTCCTCAGCTGCAACTATTCTGGCCAAACTAGTTCAACGATACCAAAATATATCACCTCTGACATTAAGAAGCAGAAAGGATGAGGCAGAGAAAAAAAGACAGCTTGGTTTGGTTCATTTCAATAAATTATGAGCACATACTGGTGTGTTGTTTCCACATAACACACCAATATTTTAAACTCCCTTGACCCTTGTTATTTTTCTGTCACCCATCTGGCAAAAGTCCAACTTCAGATGACCTTCCTATTCACATGGCAACTCCAGAACAGCCCTGTTTCTTTTTCTTTTTTTAAGATTCACTTATTTATTTGAGAGTCCACACAGACAGGTGGGGGAAGGGGCAGAGCTAGAGAACTTTCAAGCAGACTCCCCACTGAGTGCAGAGCCCAACTCTGGGCTGGATCCTATGACCCATGAGATCATGACCTGAGCCGAAGACCAAGAGTTGGACACTTAACTGCCTGAGCCACCCACACTCAGGTGCTTCCTGTGTCCTTTTTACATGCACCCATAAGACTACACTCCTCTCTATCAGAGACTGAAAGGCTTCCTGCCAGCAGCAGTGTGAGTGAGCCATCTTGGAGGGAGAGCCTCCAGCCCTAGGGAAGCTTTCAGATGACTGAAGCCCTAGTCTTGATTGCAACACAGTGAGAAACTGAGTCATACACCCAGTTCAACTGCTCCAGAATTGCTGGTTCACAAAAACTGTGAAGGGATCAGTGTTCACTGTTTTAAGCCATTAAGTTTTATGGTAATCTGTTACACAGTGATAGATAGCTAATAGGACAGGAACTGATATTTTTCTAGAGAGAATTTGGGAAACTACCAGATAGGCAAGTAGCAACTATTTTTGCTCCTGCATCATCCGCAACACTCAAGATTTTGGAAATTTGTCATCCCAAATATCTACCCCAAAAGTCTACCAAAATGTATGTAATGGAATGTATTCATGGCTAAGCAGTAAGATACTGAGATAGGAATAGAAGTTAGAATCCTATGCTTCTGGGAAATACTCTTCTTTAATAAAGTAATACATAAAGACTTTTTTTTTAAAGTACCACAACACTTAGATTGAAAAAGAGGAGTCCCTACCCTATTCTACCCCTGGGTCCCATTCCTCAACTCTTTTTTTAAAAAATTTTATTATTATTATTATTATTATTATTATTTGACAGAGAGAAAGCAAGAAAGCACAAGCAGTGGAAGAAGCAGAGGGAGAGGAAGAAACATGCCTCCTGTTGAGCAGGAAGCCCAATGGGTGGCTCAATCCTAGGACCCCAGGACCATGACCTGCGCCGAAGGCAGTCACTTAACCAAATGAAACAACCAGGCAACTCTACAACAGGTACATTTTATTGTAAAACTGTTTGAACTTCCTATAATTAAAAGCTGCCTCATTTTTAAAATGTTCTTTGGTGGTTTTTTTTAATGACTTCTTCCCAACTTTACAATAAAATTGTTAACTTCCCCAAATACTGTTTTCTATAGTCATTCGCATCAGGTAACCCTCTAGTTCACCTAGTGATACTCCTCCTAAGGTCTTCCTGCTGTCTGTAATCTGGGCCGTAGGGACGTTGCATGCCTGTCTTCCCTGAACTCCTCTAACTCCTCTCTTGGTGCTATCTTTTCTTTCCGAATACCCATGGCTCCTCATTTCTGGTTTCCTCCTTTGGTGGATCATATCCTCCCATAAATTGTCTGAGAAAGGATTTAAAAATGTACATTATTCTTCATATATAAAAATACCTTAATTCTATTCTCAGACTTGATTAATAGCTTGGCTGGCTAAAGACTTCTCAGAATTTTGAGGGCCTTCCTCCATTATCCTAGGGCTTCCAGTGCTTCTATAGTACCCTTCTGATTCTTAATTCTTTGTAGAGTACCAGGTATTTTGTTTTTCGTTCTGAAAATTTTACCTCTGTTAGGGACATTTTTTTTTTAAGAATTTATTTATTTATTTGATAGAGATCACAAGTAGGCAGAGAGGCAGAGAGAGAGAGAGAGGAGAAAGCAGGCTGTCCGCAGAGCAGAGAGCCCAATGTGGGGCTCGATCCCACGACCCTGGGATCATGACCCGAGCCGAAGGCAGCGGCTTTAACCCACTGAGCCACCCAGGCGCCCCAAGTTAGGGACATTTTTTTAAAAATGTTTTGTTTATTTATTTGACAGACAGAGATCACAAGTAGGCAGAGAGGCAGGCAGAGAGAGAGGAGGAAGCAGGCTCCCCGCCAAGCAGAGAGCCCGATGTGGGGCTCGATCCCAGGACCCGGGGATCATGACCTGAGCTGAAGGCAGAGGCTTTAACCACTGAGCCACCCAGGCGCCCAGGGACATTTTTTGTCCAGTAGACTGGGCACTCGGTGTTCCCTATCAATTTAAGTAGCTATCCTTCAGTTTTGGCGATTTTCTTGAATAACCTCTAAGATGATTTCCTCTCTATTTTCATGTTCTCTCTTCCTGGTACTCTTATTAGTCAGACTCTGTACTTGAATTAACCCTCTATTTTTTCCATTTCCTCTCATTTATTTCTACATCTTTGTTTTTTTATATCACTATCTGGGAAATTTCTTCAATGTTTCCTCTAATATTTCGGTCAAAACTTTTTTTTTTTTAAAGATTTTATTTATTTATTTGACAGACAGATCACAAGTAGGCAGAGAGAGAGGAGGAAGCAGGCTGTCCGCAGAGCAGAGAGCCCGATGCGGGGCTCGATCCCATGACCCCGGAATCATGACCTGAGCCGAAGGCAGAGGCTCAACCCACTGAGCCACCCAGGTGCCCCCGGTCAAAACTTTTTATTTTGGCTATCATATGTTTAGTTTCCAAGATCTCTTTCTTTTTTTTTTTTAAGATTTTATTTATTTATTTGACAGATGGAGATCACAAGTAGGCAGAGAAACAGGCAGAGAGAGAGGAGGAAGCAGGCTCCCCGCTGAGCAGAGAGCCCAGGACCCTGGGATCTGAGCTGAAGGCAGAGGCTTTAACCCACTGAGCCACCCAGGTGCCCCAAGATCTCTTTCTTGTTCTCTAGTTTTTCCTTTTTATAGACTCCTGTTCTTTTTTTGAAATATTTTATTTATTGATTTATTTGACAGTCAGATCACAAGTAGGCAGAGAAGCAGGCAGAGGGGGAGGAGGAAGCAGGCCCCCCGATAAGCAGAGAGCCCGATGTGGGGCTCTATCCCAGGACCCTGAGATCATGACCTGAGCTGAAGGCAGAGGCTTTAACCCACTGAGCCACCCAGGCGCCCCTAGACTCCTGTTCTTATGTGTTTGATGATATTGATTATACCTGTTTGTTTGTCTTCCTTTCTTTCCTCTTTGTTTCCTCAAAGTTCTGTTTTTTTGTTTCTTTTGGTCTATTTCATGTTGGAGGCTTTCCTTAACAAACTTGTTAGCCTGAGTATTCTGATCATAAACTGAGTCATTAAATAAAACACAGAAGAATTCTTTTTTTTTTAAAGATTTTATTTATTTATTTGACAGAGATCACAAGTAGGCAGAAAGGCAGGCGGGGGGGGGGGGGGGGGGGCTGAGCAGAGAGCCCGATGCGGGGCTCGATCCCAGGACCCTGAGATCATGACCCGAGCCGAAGACAGAGGCTTTAACCCACTGAGCCACCCAGGTACCCCAAACACAGAAGAATTCTGAGTGTATGAGTCAGGGGACACTAACGGTTCTGTTGTTTTTGATGCTTTTGTTCATTCTTAGAATAATTCTCTACTCTCCTTTAAGAATGGGAGAGGAAGGGATCAGGCATGAGGTGGTGACTGGAAAGCAGGTATGCATAAGGTCTTCAGTTTTGGAACTGAGTGTTACAGATGGTCTGCTGGAGATCAGGGAGGCATTTTAACATTCAGCAGGGAGGGGCTTCACTTAATCCACCCTTTTTTTTTTTTCATTTTGGAAATTTCTTCCCTCTCTGTCTAAACATGCCATGTCTAGAGTCCCTGAGTTTGTAGCCACTCTTCTTTCTTGACTGGACAATTTGATCTGGAAATGTGTTCTAAATGAATTTAGATAAGTTTCTTTTATTTTTTTTCTAATCCATCAACTGGTAGTTGAGCCCCTTCTTTGTCATCAGTTTCCCCACATCCATATCTTTTGTGAATTTTCTCTTGTCAATTCCAATTCTCTCCCATCCAAATTTACTTCTGCCTAAAACAATTGCTTTGCCTCTAAGCTTATAATTTTTGTTTGAAACATAATCATATGGGGGCGCCTGGGTGGCTCAGTGGGTTAGGCCTCTGCCTTCGGCTCAGGTCATGATCTCAGGGTTCTGGGATTGAGCCCCGAATCGGGCTCTCTGCTCAGTGGGGAGCCTGCTTCCCCCTCTCTCTCTGCCTGCCTCTCTGCCTGTTTGTGATCTCTCTCTGTCAAATAAATAGACAAAATCTTAAAAAAAAAAAAAAAGAAAGAAACATAATCACATGTTGCCTGTGACATCTCATGCTGTTATCTTTTCAAGTTCATTATTTAATTTATGTGTATGTTCATTAATTCACTCAAAAGTCATCTTGTGAAACTCACACACTAAGTGCTGAGGAAGCTGAGACTACCAACGTGAGTTCTTTACCCCTCTGTTGAATGAGAATACATAAATTCATATTTGATTCCATGTACTAAGCACAATTATATGAGCTTATGGAATGAAAAAGGAGAAACCTAATCCAACCACAGAGGAGTTAGGGAAGACTTCATGGAGGTAGCAGTTGCCTGAGCTTAATCTTGAAGGAGTTAGCCAGATGAATTGAGGACGGTCCATGTGGGACAGGGCAGAAAACATTTCAGGACTGGAAACTGAATAAAAACATGGAAGGAGGGGACGCCTGGGTGGCTCAGTTGGTTAAGTGGCTGCCTTCGGCTCGGGTCATGATCCCAGCGTCTTGGGATTGAGTCCCACGTCGGGCTCCGTGCTCGGCAGGGAGCCTGCTTCTCCGTCGGCCTCTGCCTGCCTCTCTGTCTGCCTGTGCTCGCTCTCTCTCTAACTGATAAATAAATAAAATCTTTAAAAAAAAACATGGAAGGAGGAAACAAGGTCAATATGGGAAATTGTTAATAGTTCAGTGACTATAAGGCAGAGAGGTATTGGAGACATAACTGGAAAAATAGGTGGGGCCAGATCATGGGGACCTTGAATGTCATGCTGAGAACCTTGAATTTGATTCCTCAGATAGTGACCACTGGAGATTTTAAACAGAGGTGTGATGTGGTCAGATTTATATATTTGAGAAATCAGAGTAGCACAGAGGCTGTTTTTTGATGGGTACAATTCTAGAGGCTGGGTGATTATTTAAGAAAATGTGACAATAAATCAGGTGAGTGACAATAAGTGCTGAAACTAAGTCCTACGTTATAAAGATGGAGAGAAGGGAGTAAATTGAAGAAAGAACTGGTGGGACTTGGTTAACTGATAGATTAACCAATCTATAGACTGGAGGAAAAGAGGGAGAAACTGAGGGTAGCTTCCTGCTTTCTAGGTGTTTAGATATGGATAGTGGTGTGATCAAACAGTTCTAAGGAAAGCAGTTGTTTGTGTCTGATAGGCAGTTGGATTTTGAAGGTCGAAGGAGAGATCTGAACTAGAAAAATAGATTTAGGAGTCATCAGCAGGGAGGAAGTATTTAAAATCATGAGACTGGGCAACTTTCTTCAGAGGCAAATATAGAAGAAGAGCACTGGACAGAGGATAGAATCCTGGGGAACATTCACATGATAGAGGTAGGCTGGGGGAAAGCCCATGAAGGAGACAGTTAAATATTAGAGAAGCGTAAGGAGAATCTGGAGTGTTTGGTGTATAGGAAACTGAATCGAAGGAGGATGGAATCAACATTGTCAAAATGCAGCAGAGATTTCTTGATCTCATGAAAGTGGTAATTAGATTTGACCATAAGATGGCCAGGTATAGAGGAGTAGGACGGTAGAGTTGGATACCCGACTGCACAGTGGGATTGAGGGGAAGTTAATATGTCAGTTGCTACTATATGAAGCTTGTTCTTCTAGGAATATGAGGGAAAGGAGGTGAAGATAGAATTTAGGTGACATTTCTTCCCTTTCTCAAATAACCTCAAGCGTCTTGAGAGAATTCTAGGAATGTATTACATGCATATTTATATTTAATAAATACTAATTAGATAAATAGATCTAATCAACTATCAAGTACCAAACCTTTAGATTTTTACTTAGCCTTTCTTCCTTTTGAGTGTCATAATAATTCCTTTTCCTTGAGCAAATTTTTTCCTTTAAGTTATCTCCTTCCAACCTATTCAGTGCCAGAAAGTGTTTAGGTACTGAGAAGCTTCCTACAGAAATCTTCATGTCTCATTTTGGGAAATTGGGCACAAGCCATTTCCTGCTTTGGTCATTAAAAAAAAAAAATAGCTGTTGTTTGCACAGGTAATCAGAATTCCAACAAGAAATGCTGTGTACACTAAATCTAAGTTATGTTATTGTTATAATCACTAGTATTAGAATAACAAGGTTGTGACCTTATTCATCTCTAAAAAATTTAATGTTGTTTAGCTAAGGTATAATAGAAGGGAGGCTGGACTTTTAGAGAGCAAAGATTGAACTATGTGCCCTGTGGGTGCTCCTTAATAGTTACTGAATGACTAATCAGGTATTTCATAAGCCCTAACACAGGTGAGATGATTGCCAGAGCAGGCAGGGTGGGAAAAGTAAACTTCCACAAAAAGGACCGACTTGAAGGATTCTCAGGGAAACAAATGTCAGCGGTATTATGCCATGTATTATAAAACTGAATTTTACACATCCTGAATACCTTACAAAGCTGAAAGGAAAAATTATAATTCTCAAGACAATAAAGTAAGATCCAGTAATCTCGCTTCTGGGTGCATATGAAACCATTGTCTCAAAGAGATATCTGCACTCCCATGTTGATTGCAGCATATTCCCAATTGCCAAAGTATGGAAACAACCTAAGTATACCTCAGTGGATAGATGGATAAAGGGGATGTGGTATACATATACAATGGACTACTATTCAGTTATGAGAAAGAAGGAAATCCTGCTGTTTGCTACAACATGGATAGGCCTTGAGAGCATCATGCTTAGTGAAATAAGCCAGACAGAGAAAGACAAATAATGCATAGTATCACTTATATGTGAAATTAAAAAAAAAAAAGTCAAACTCATAGGAACAGAGAGTAGAAGAGTGGTTGGCAGGGGCTGGGGTTAGGGGAGGAATAGGGAGAAACTGGTATAGGGTACAAACCTTCAAACATAAGATGAATAAGCTCTTAGGATCTAATGTCTAATATGGTGACTATAGTTGGTAACTATTTGTATAATTGAAATTCGCTAAAAGAGTTGAACTTAAATGTTCTTACCAAAGAGGAAGAAAGGGTAAATATGTGAGATGATAGATATGTTAATGAACTCAGTGGTGGGGGGTCCTTTGACAATGCATCTGTGTATCAAATCATCATGACACACACTTTAAATATCTTACAATTTTAGTAGTTGATTAAACTTCGGTAAAGCTGAAAAAGCAGTAAAGTAAAAACTAAATTGTCTTATATGGTTATGGTTTCTGATTACAAGTTTGCTAGATTTTTGTTGTGGGCAAGAATTCAAATCTGAGGAATGGAGTTTTGTCCTAGGAACATTCATACTTTTAAACTCCCCCATCTCTCTCTCTAACAAATAAATAAATAAAATCTTTGAAAAAAATAAACTCCCCCAAATTACAGGTTTATTGCATCAGGGTGAAATCCAGAGCTGATTCATATTCAGATTGTTTCCTTCTGCAACTTTAGGCTTTATTCATTTAGTTTCTCCATTTTCGTATCTCTTATTTTTGATAGTGTATTAGTGTATTCTTTAGGTACTAATACTGTATATGAAAAAAATACTCATTTTACAAACATAGGCAAAGAGAAGACTTGTTAAGATACTGCGAGTCACAGGTATGTTTGAGGCATAATTCCCACTTAAACAGTTGAAAGAGATTACAATTCAGTGGTAGAAACATGAAGTAGAAATGTCATAAAGGATCACATGCTTAGTTTTATGCAGGGATTTTATGTCTTTATAATCTCTAGTGTCAAGCTCAGTCTGGTATAGAGTAAGCTGATTGAATTGAAATTAATTTAGAGACTGGAAATGGGTGAAGCGGAAACCAGAAAGACCATGTAGAAGAGAGAAGGAATGAGCTGAGTCTGGCCTTGGAGAGTGAAGTAGGATCAGTACACAGGTATAATGAAAAAGAACTTCCTAGGCAAAGAGGGAGATTGGATTAATATGTAAATGTAGCATGTTGTAGGTATTAGAATCTGAGCTTCTTGGCCGGCTAGGATCTCAGATGGTTGATGACATTTTACATTTATATTTTACATTTACATTTTACAGTCCACTTGGCAAGTGATGGGGAGAGCATAGGTTATGGGCATTGAAATAATATCTGAGTTTGAGTCTCACCTCTAGCATATCATGTGACTTTGAATAAGGTATATAAACTTTCTATGCTTATTTTTCTCAGCTGGAAAACATAAGTAATACCTATTTGGGGCCTACTATATCCTAAGCTACTTCATTAAATGACGGTTTTTTTAAAAATGGCATACCAAAAAAAAAAGATAATTTGAAATATTTGAAATGTTAATGTGTAAGATGTTGGGAAGCTTTCCAGTTTCACTTTGAAAATTTCTCCTTGGGAAAAAAAAAAAAACAACCCAGCTTTTAGAATAGACCTATGGCTCGGAATCAAAGGACCAGTTGTCTCTTCCTCAGGGCACCTCCCCAGAGTGGGGAGATGAAATGCGAGGGTAGTTTCCATCTGCGCTGAACTATACAATCGTAGCCACTCTCTCGCTACATTTGACTATGAAATATGGCTAGTTTGCGTAAAATGCACATCAGATTAGACTTAAAAATAATATGTAAAATATTTAATGAATCATTTACTATTGAATATATTTTGAAATATTTCACACATATTGGGCTAAATAAAATAACTTACTAAAATTAATTTCACCTGTTTCTTTTTGCTCTTTCGATGTAACTACTAGAAACTCTAAGTTACCTTTGCAGCCTTGGTCTTGACCACACTCATGTCCCTTTCAGCCTTAAGACTGCCAGGGACACTGTGGACGCATAATTGATTACGGTTTGCTTTCCAGGCTTTGAGATACCGAGGGATTGGCCGGGAGTGCGCGGGGTGGGGTGGGGTGGGGCGGGGCCCTGCGGGGAAACCCAGACCCCTTCGGTTTCACTCTCGCTCTCACAGCGGGAAGGACCCCGACTCCCGCGCGGGGGTTGGGGCGGCCGCCCGCAAGCGAGGCACCAGGCGCCGGGCGTAGGGGGGCCAGGGCCGGGCGCGGCGCGCCGGGCGGGGCCGCACCGGGAAGCGGGTTCGTGCGTCAGCCTCACGCGCGGGCAAGGAAGCCGACCCAAGGCCCCGGGCGGCCCGCTGCGGGCGCCTAGGCACGTCCGCAGGCTCTGCCGAGAGGTGGCTGCCGCTGAGAGGCGGGAGAGTCGAGGGCGGGCCTGGAAGGCGGCCGGGAGGTGGGGCGCTACTGGGGGCCGGCCCGCGCGGGCTTCATCTGCGGCCGCGCGGCCTGCGCCTTAGTGCTGGGACCGCGAGGCGCCGGGCGGCGATCGGCCAGAGAGGCTATGGGGTGCTGCTGGGGCTTCCTGATCGGCCTCGTGGGGGCCGTGTGGCTGCTCGGCTCGGGTCACGGTGGGCACCAGGCCCCTGAGACGGCGGCGCAGAGGTGCTTCTGCCAGGTGAGGGCTATGCGCGGCTGTGCGGCCGCTCCGGTGCTTCCCGCCTCTCCCCTGCGCTCCATCCCGCGCAGCCTGGCAGGTGAGGGGCTAGGAGGACCCCTGAGTTTCCATCCTCCCGGGCAAGTCCCTAGAGCTTCTGTCTTGCGGGGCTGAGTCCTCTGCAGCTCGCCTGGCTTGGTGTGGACCGGTGTCCCAACGCAGCCGCCCTTCGGATCCGGTGTTGGGTGAGAGGTGTGGGTTCACGCTGTTGTGTTTTTACCGAGTTGGTTTATGCATCTTTGTTGGTCTTCCCTTCCCGGGAAGGGCGTGGACACTGTGCACGCACACTCAATATTTGTTATTTTAGCAGAAACCTGGGTCTTCCTAACTTCTAACTTGACCTGGAACTGTGTACGTTGTGCCTATGCTGGGTGCCTTCGCTCTCCTTCCTGGGCAGGACCCGCTTTTGTAGGGCGGCTACTCTCAGATCTCGTTGTCAGGCAGGAGAAGGACTTGGTGTGGCTTTTCTGTGTCTAAGCCCCACTGTCTTGTGTCTTTGGGGCTGTGGCTTGCCCTGTGACTCCTCGCCCTGTGTGTCCTTTCTTTTTCCTAAGTGTGATGAGATTCTCTTAACGTGACGCCCATTTGGCTGGTCTGAACTGGGAGGATGAGCCTTACTCCTCAGTGCACTACTCAGTTTAACTACACTTATTATGATCATTTTCCCTTTTTTAGTAAGAGATGTGGCTTCCTTGAGAAAAAATTTCAAAGAAATTTAGAGGTTTTTGGATCTACAGTATTCTGTGTTTTAATATCATTACTCTTAAAGTCATGTTTTGGTTGGCTTCTGTTGATAAAAATTACATTTTATAGAAACTTGAGGGTAGGCATCCAAATTTTTCCTTTCAAGTGGATTGTACTATTATCAGAAATGACATTTTTTTAAAGGTTTTATTTATTTATTTGACAGACAGAGATCACAAGTAGTCAGAGAGGCAGGCAGAGAGAGAGGAGGAAGCAGGCCCCATGCAGAGCAAAGAGCCCGATGCGGGGCTCCATCCCAGGACCCTGGGATCATGACCTGAGCCGAAGGCAGAGGCTTTAACCCAGCCACACAGGCGCCCCAGAAATGACATTTTATGTGTGTAAGGGCAATGCTACTATTTCATAGAGTAAAGAGACAACCTTAAATCTTTTGGAAGGAAAAAATAAATAAGTATTATGGGGAGAAGAACTCCCTCTTTCACTGCTTTATATTCTTGCATTTTGTCGATTTGCCAAGTGATTTGGGAGTTGAGGTGTTATCCTGGCATGAGTAGGACAGGTTGAAAGGAAATTGCTCCTTTACTACTAAGATTGAAAAGCTCCTTTACCTTCAGGGGTTGGAAACTGCACACAATCAAGTACTTAAAAGGAAGAATTTTTCTTCAGATTACAAATACAACATAACACAAAGTGTCAACTTTTACAAATAAGTAATATTGAGGTAAAATATTTTAAAATAAGTTAGTGTTGGGGTGCCTGGGTGGCTCAGTTGGTTAAACCACTGCCTTCGGCTCAGGTCATGATCCCAGAATCCTGGGATCGAGTCCCGCATTGAGGCTCCCAGCTTCATGGGGAGTCTGCTTCTCCCTCTGACCTTCTCCTCTCTCATGATCTCTCTCACTCTCTCTCTCTCAAATAAATAAATAAAATCTTTAAAAAAAAATAAAATAAGTTAGTGTTGAAATAAGATGTGCAATATAACATTTTCAACTACATTTTAGATTTTTATTATATGTGCTGCTGAAGTGAGCACTACATTTTAGATTTTTAGATAATGACCCATAACCTTTTTAGATACCTGATTAAAATTGGGGAATTTTTAATTTTTTAATATTTTTCTTCTAATCAGTATTTAAGCTCCCCCACCCGTACAATATTTTCAAGATTTGAATATTCCTCCAACACAGACATCCATTAGATCTCTTTTTTTTTAATTTTTAAAGATTTTTATTTATTTATTTGACAGACAGAGATCACAAGTAGGCAGAGAGGCAGGCAGAGAGAGGGGGGAAGTAGGCTCCCCGCTGAGCAGAGAGCCCGATGCGGGGCTCGATCCCAGGACCCTGAGATCAGGACCTGAGCCAAAGGCAGAGGGCTCGATCCCAGGACCCTGAGATCATGACCTGAGCCAAAGGCAGAGGCATTAACCCACTGAGCCACCCAGGCGCCCCTCTTTCTTTTTGTTTTAGAACAAGAGTGGCTGTTTTTCTTTTCAGAATCAACTTTTACAAATAATAAATTGAGGGTCACATGGTAAAAAAGTTTTTTTTTCCTTAAGATTTTATTTGAGAGAGCGAGTGTGAGAGGGGAAAAAGTCAGAGGGAGAAGCAGACTCCCCTTGGACTTGGGAGCTGGATGCGGGACTTGATCCCAGGACTCCGGGATCATGACCTGAGCCAAGGGAAGTTGCTTAACCAACTGAGCCAGCCAGGTCCCTACAAAACACCTTTTTTTTTTTTTTTTAAAGATTTTATTTATTTATTTGACAGACAGAAATCACAAGTAGGCAGAGAAGCAGGCAGAGAGGTAGGGGGAAGCAGACTCCCTGCCGAGCAAAGAGCCTGATGTGGGGCTCGATCCCAGGACCCTGGGATCATGACCTGAGCCAAAGGCAGAGGCTTTAACCCACTGGGCCACCCAGGTGCCCCTCTACAAAACACTTCTAAGAAAAATTTAAAATGGTCTGTTTAATCAGTTTAAGAACAGAGACCATCAATTTTGATTCAATAGATTGAAACAAAAATACATTTTAGTTATGTTATGGTCAGTAACAGAAGAGATGAGGGTAAGGAGGAGAAGGGACAAATGATGACTAGACATGAAAAAATTGGAGACAAGCATATAGATACAGACATGTACAGAAACGAGAGAGAGATAAAAAATGGTGGAAGAAAATTTTAGAGGAGATGAATGGTGGAAATTATTCATTCAATAAACATTTATAAACACTGTGTACATTGACCCGAGTGTTTGGAATACAGAAATAACTATGGTGTGATCCTTGCCCTTAAGAATTTAGAATTTAGTGAATAAAGTCCCTTGGAGCTTGGGTAGAGGCAGAGGGAGAGATCCTAAGCATTTTTAAAAAAAGATTTTATTTATTTTTTGGACAGAGTAAGAGAGCACAAGGAGGGGGAGTGCCAGAGGGAGAGGGAGAAGCAGGCTCCCTGCAATTTGGGGCTCTACCCCAGGACCCTGGGATGCCCCGATCATGACTGAGAATACTTAACCAACTGAGCCACCCAGGCGCCCAGATCTTAAGCATCTTAAAACACAAGTTAGTAGGGACACCTGGCTGGCTCAGGCAGTAGAGGATGATACTCTTGATCTTGGGGTTGTAAGTTCGAACCCTATGTTGGGTTTAGAGATTACTTAAAAAAGAAAATCTTTTCAAAAAAGTTAGTAAATAATGCTAGACACTAAATTAAAGACTAATTTTCTACCTAAAGTTTAGAAATAAAAGTTAAAATATCTTATTCTCTTTGCAATACTGAATTAGCCGCAAAGTTCTGTGGAATCTGCTTTATTAATAGTTGTTGTCTCCCTTCCTACTGCCAATCTCTCTTACCTGCTTCTGCCTTGAATTACCACATCATCACCCCTCATCACATGGGTGCCTGGTAATAGGGGTTCAGTTAACAGAATACCAACTCTAAATGGAGCCAAAGCAGCATGTAGTTATTTGGCCTTAGAAAGTGATTGAAATAAAATGTACAAAGCTCTACAAATAAACAGATTAAATTCAGTAAGCATTTATTGAGGCCAATTGTGAATAAGTTTTGAGAAATCAAGAAATAAAGTAAAAATTTTATTTTTTTAAAAGATTTTATTTATTTGATAGGCAGAGATTAGGCAGAGAGGCAGGCAGAGAGAGGAAGGAAAGCAGGCTCCCTGCTTGCAGTGCATTGTAGATGCACTCTTCATATATGTATTTTGGCAGATTTACCTGTCCAGTGGCTTGTTTAGATTGATTTTATTTATTTATTTAATTTAATATTTTATTTATTTGAGAGAGAGAGAGAGAGAGCACAAGTGAGAAGGAGGGAAAGGGCAGGAGGGGAAGAAGAGAGAGAGAGAGAATCTTAAGCAGACTCCTCACTGAGCGCAGAGCCCAATGTAAGGCTCAGTACCGAGACTGTGAGATAATGACCTGAGCCAAAATCAAGAATCAGGCATTTAACCAACTGAGCCATCCAGGCTCTGAGCCACCCGCCCTATTTAGGTCAATTTAAAAAAACAGTTTTTATTTGTTAGAGTGGCTGGGCCATGGAAGAGACACTCCATAATATGTTGCCTGGTAGGTGGAAATACGCCTGGATTAAAACTTAGTCAGAGGACTCTTTGAAACAGGTTATCCTGCAGAGATGTCCACTGACTGTGAGTACTTACTATTTGAACAAAGAATGTGGAAGAAAGCACGTTTCACTTTGGTTGCTACACTTTGGGTTACAACAACAATTTAAAGTTCTAAAGACTAAGGCTTCAAGGCACAAATAGCTTGTAGCTTTCCATGTCCTTAGAATGGTGCCAACTACCGAGTATAGAATGTTTGGTGTTTTCCATGCTTTCATTAACAGAGGTGTCTCAGTCAACTCTTTCAATAAATAGTTTTCACGTTCTTTTTGATGGTCACATACCACTATAAAATTAAATACAACTAAAGGTTTCTGTGAAAAAAAAAAAAGAACACTTTGAACATTTTTAAAAGGTATTTCATATTTCATACAAGTATGAAGAATATATTTTCACAGTGCTTTGGAAAAAAATGATAGTCTAGGGGCGCCTGGGTGGCTCAGTGGGTTAAGGCCTCTGCCTTCAGCTCGGGTCGTGATCCCAGGGTCCTGGGATCGAGCCCCGCATTGGGCTCTCTGCTCAATCGGGAGCCTGCTTCCCTTCCTCTCTCTCTGCTTGCCTCTCTGCCTACTTGTGATCTTTGTCGAATAAATAAATAAAATCTTAAAAAAAAATGATAGTCTATGATAGGACTAGAAGTTATTTGCCCATAAGGAAACTATTTAGAAAGTGTTTTTTTGTTTTGCCTTTCATTGTAAATTAAATAGTGAACAGAGAAAATAGTGAACAAGCAGGCCCGTGTTACTTTCTTTTCGCTTGCCTTTTATGTTTGGTATTTGGTCCAAGCCAGTCAGTCTGTGGAGAAACTGTTTGAGACTACCTCTGCAGCTAACTGTTGGCTATCCAGTTCTATGTTCCACTGGGGCTACAGATGTAAAATTATGGGAAAATTTTAGCTGCAAACTGGGCTTTTTTTTTTTTTTTTCTTATTAAAAAAAAATGTAGGGATGCCTGGGTGGCTTAGTTGGTTAGGTGTCTGACTCTTGATTTCGGCTCATGTCGTGATCTCAGGGTTGTGGGATCAAGCCCCACATCAGGCTCTGCACCAGGCTAAGAGCCTGCTTAAGATTCTCTCTCCCTCAAAAAAAAAAAAAAGATTCTCTCTCTCTCTGTGCCGGCCCCCCCACCCCCTGCCAGCCCACCACCCTGGACTCGTGTTAGAACGTGTGTGTGTTCTCTTTCTCTCTCTTAAAAAAAAAAAAAAAATTGTGGGTTGCTTTGGGGAATAGTAACATCCCTTTCCCTAGAAGTATTTAGGCAGTGGTAGGGTGATAATACTGACTAACACTTACTGGCCATTTATTCTGTAATTTCATCTTGATATTAACTCTTATAGATGGGAACTATTAGTATTGCCATTTTGTGTTGAGAGAGCAAACTGAGGCTTAGAGAGGTTAAAAAAAACCAACTTGGGTAAGATCAGTAACTAATAAGTAGCAGAGATGGGATTCAACCCCAAGAAGGCCTGACCCCCGGGCCTCCGTGCTAACCATTGTCATGCACTGCCTCCTTGAGAGTGTGTAGGAGGGCATTGCTGTGTGCTTGGGAGGTTGCCATCAAAGGCCCTCAAAGGCTTTTCAGCTCTTTAGAGACTAGGACTTTAAACTGGGTAATGTTACGTCCGGTCTACCCTGGTCCTTATATCTACCATACCTCAGCAAGGGCCTTCTACTTGCCACCTGTTAGTTTGGCCTCCTACCCAAGGCTGATTGCCACCTGAGGCCTAGAGCAGCAAATCTCAAATTTTAGCATGCATCGGTCACTCTGTGTGTGTGGCAGGGAGTTGGGGAGGGGGCATTAAACACATTCAGGTTCCTATGGTAGGGTCAGGTCAGAATTCCCTTGCAGTTTAGGAGATAGTGTGGCCATTATTTAAGCAGCCTTCGCACATCCCAGAGCTGCATCAGTGTCAGGTCGTCCTTGTTCCAAATCAGCACCCAACTTTGGGTCTTAGTTTAGGTACTAGGACACTGCTTTGTTTCCAAGATTCTGTTCACTGGATTTCTTCCTTTGTCTTTCCCAGAGACTCTATTCTGGTAATGCCTGGTTCTCTAGTTTATAGAACTGGGCCTGGCATCACACCTGCCAGACTTCTTTCCAGGGATTGGGTTGTGCCTGTTGGCAGGCTTATCTGAACAGTCACGTGGCTTGGATTTCTGAGTATCTTCTGTCTCTCTTTTGCTGGGGCCTCTCCATCTATGGAAACTCCCCCACCCTTGCTCTACCTCCTTAGCTGCCCTGCTACCTTTTTTAGTAGTTGGAAATACCTTCTACTCAATTTCTAAGGTAAAGGTCAGAGGATTTTTAAATCTACCATTGTCCTGTCTTCTCTCTTTGAGGTCTCTGGGCTATAAGCCATTTCTGCTCTGAATGCATCTTGCATTCCTTTATGGTTTGGGGCTTCTTCTAGTTTCCTTTGTGGTTAAGGTATAGATTGATAAGGTGTTGCTTGCAGTAGGTTATTTACCTCTGCTGCTTACCTTCCTTGTTCTGAGTGTATTCCTTCCACTCGGGCTTGTATGGTCTGGAGCACTCAACACTGTAGTTAGCACTGAGCTACCTAATAGGTGACATGGTAGTACATAGTCCTAATTAGATTGTGGGGCTGGTCTCCAGTAAATGAGAGTGAGAGTGGACAACATTCACTGAAACATTCATTCATACATCCACTCCACAAATAAATATTGAGCATCTCCTGTATGTTTTCTAGAAGTACAGTGCTAAGGACTAGGAATGCAAACATGATTTTGCTCTCAAGGAGTTTAAACACTAAGGGGAGGAAGTGAAATAGGTAAGTCCAATTATAGTGAGGTAATTTGTATGTAGCGAGTATGTGAAGTGTCCTGGATACACACAGGAGGGACAGTTAAGCCAGTAGGGATTGAGTGGTACCGCAGGGGTAGCTTTCCAAAGGAGGTGATGCCTGAACTTGAATTTCAAAGATAGATTTTTACCTTACTGAATCACTTAAGGGGCACCTGGGTGGCTCTGTCGTTTAAGTGTCTGCCTTCAGCTCAGGTCATGATCTTAAGGTATTGAGATGGAGTCCCACATCTGGCTCTCTGCTCAGTGGGGAGCCTGCTTTTCCCTCTCCCTCTGTGTTCTCTCTCTCAAATAAACAAAATAACAAACAAACAAACAAATAAATAAATATTTAATAAAGAAAAGGTGAACACATTTAAAAGAACCGAATTAAGGGGAAAAATAAGTTTCAAACCCTTTCTCTTGTTCGTGTGTGTGTGTGTGTGTGTGTGTGCTTGTTTGTTTTTGTGACCTAATGTCTCTACTAGGCATGTGTCACTTTGGCCTTTGCAGTCTTTCTACCTGTTATTTCTTTGTGTAATAATTTGTATCCAAGGGGGAAAACAATAGCTATTTTATGTCCTTAGAAGTTTTGCTTTTTTTTTTAAAGATTTTATTTATTTATGTCAGACAGAGAACAGGAGTGAGCACAGGCAGACAGAGTGGCAGGCAGAGGCAGAGGGAGAAGCAGGTTCCCTGCTGAGCAAGGAACCCGATGTGGGACTCGATCCCAGGACGCTGGGATCATGACCTGAGCCGAAGGCAGCCGCTTAACCGACTGAGCCACCCAGGCGTCCCAGAAGTTTTGCTTTTAATGCTTGAAAGAAAGAGGTGTGAAAAGTCAAATCATCTAGGTTAGAAGCACTTTTGTTTTGTTACTACCCAAACTAGGAACTGAAGATTATTATATACTCAGAGAATTTTTAGCAGGAAACAAGGACAAATTTGCATATGAAATTAAAGTAGTTATTGCAGTAACAAAATATGTAGATGAGATTTCTAGTACCCAAATTAGTCCAAAACAAGTCCCAAACAAATGAGATTAGGTAAATTGGTATAAAATCTTAGCTCTCAGATATTGCTTTCATCCTCTGATGTGTTATCTGTCATCACCCAAATGTATACACTCAGGTAAAAATTTGCATTATTGTTTTGTGATGTTTTAAAATTAAAAGGCAGTGCGGGATTTTATGTACTCCAAAAGGAAAACACCTACATTCAGTACTTTTTTAAAAAAGGATTTTATTTATTTATGTGACAGAGATAGAGAGCACAAGTAAGTAGAGCGGCAGGCAGAGGGAGAGAGAGAAGCTGGCTCTCTGCTGAGCAGGGAGCCTGATATGGGGCTTGATCCCAGGACCCTGGAATCATGACCTGAGCTGAAGGCAGCTGCTTAACCAACTGAGCCACCCAGATGCCCCTGCATTCAGTATTTCAATAAGGTATTATTTGCTCACAGTAGATTAAAAATTTTTTTTGTAATAAGTCACCCTAAAATGTTATTCAAAGTAATTTATAATGCAAATATTTAGACCAAAGAAAGTATGATAAGGATCTCTTTTCTGCAGCATGCCCTGTATTTAAAAAAAAAATCTAGTTACTGTTCTTAAATCATGATATATTTGTTACTTGCAATGTTACAGTGTATAATTCTGTGAGTTATATGCCTGGCCCCAAATAAACATCTAAGACTTTTAGTTTCACTTCTGATAACATTGTCTGATTGTAATTGTAGTTAAGATGTTAGTTTTAAGCATTTGAAGATTAGAATTGACTCTGTGGTTAATTTACTTATCTCTGTGCTGCTAATATAAGTGATTTCTAAGCACCATTTCTACCCTAGACAAATTATCATGGCTGAATATTTGAGAGTTGTTAGATCCTTAATGATGAATTATTGTTTCTCTTATTAATGCCATATCACTTGTTTTTATACATTCACTAAGCTTATCTCCAGACTATACATCCTTTTGGAAACTAAAAGGAAAGACAGAGACAACTGAATTTTAGGAATAGGAGTCTTAGGAAAGCCAAGAATGGGAGTGCAACTGGGGCTTCAAGAAGGATAGGGAGGAGTAGGTGCCAGAAACCCCCAGGGAATCCATATAGCATATGTTCTCTGTCTCCTGTCTCCGCTTCATTGTGTATCTTTTAAAAACTTGCCGACTGGCTCATGTGCTCCTTGGCTCATATGATGGAATATGGTCCGAGTTTGCTTGTTTAGTGGTCTAACTGCAGGGAGAGACATTTCTTCTTATTCTCAATTCCAGATTCCTGGAGCAGGGACCATGGCCTGGTTTGGGTTAGATGCCTACCCCTGGTCAGGCCTGGGGTGGGGTTACAGAGTGGCTGCAGAGGACCAACTCTTTGCATACATGTATGTGCACATATGTGTGATGATGAGCTCAGTACACCCTACAAAGAGCAGCTACTATTCCTCTAGGTATACAGTAAGAGCAATAGCATTGTTAAATTACTGTCATACCCCATCTCTGAAAATTAGGAGGAGGAGGGATGATAAGAGTTGCCTGAGTCAGGAGAGGGTGGTGGAGTTATGGACATTGGGGAGGGTATGTGCTATGGTGAGTGCTGTGAAGTGTGTAAACCTGGCGATTCACAGACCTGTACCTCTGGGGCTAGTAGTAATACATTATATGTTTATAAAAAAAATTTAAAAAATTATTAAAAAATAAAGTCTGAGTCATAGCCTCTAATGAAAAAGAACCCTGTTGTACCTAAAGTATTTTGATATATTATTTCATTTTCTTTGTAACAGGTTAGTGGTTACTTGGATGATTGTACCTGTGATGTTGAAACCATCGATAGATTTAATAACTACAGGCTTTTCCCGAGACTACAAAAACTTCTTGAAAGTGACTACTTTAGATATTACAAGGTATTTTTATTTTTAATTTTTTTGTACAAGGATACTTAGAGTTTAAATGAACAACTATATTTTCTTAGGAATTTCTGAACTTCAAAATTGTGACCATTATTTAAAATTCAGTTCACAAGAGTTAACAATGCGGTTCTGAAACCATCCATTGGATACTTTTAATTTCACCAACTCAGTTTTGCACTCTGGAGTTAGAAACTTGTTGGTTAAATTGAAGTCAGAACCGAAACTATTAACTCTTACCAAAATTGCTAATTTGTACTTTTCTAAAATACTGTATTGACTCCACTTAATTAAAATCATTAGATTTTTTTGAGAAGCATGACTTTATTCTGACCTGTATTATTTTAACTAGTCACTTGAGATATCTACAGATAGAAAATCTGATCATTGGAGTATGTAGTCCTCATCTGACTTCACAAAGGCTTGGTACTTGCTTAAAAAGAGTATCATTTGAGTGCTGATGTTATGAGCTCCTTTGGCTCCTAGTCACCGTCTGTTCAGGGTTTGTATAGTAGTGGTCTCTCTTTCTAATCAAAGCTACCAATTTGCTTACACAAGTTACACATTGATTAATCGCTGGAACTTGGCAACTGGGACCTGGAAAAAAAAGAAAAACTGAAGCTAATAGCATGACCGGGTTCTAGCATCTTTTTTTTTTAATTATTTTTAAAGATTTTATTTATTTATTTGACAGAGAGAGATCACAAGTAGGCAGAGAGGCAGGCAGAGACAGAGAGGGGAAGCAGGTTCCCCGCTGAGCAGAGAGCCCGATGCAGGGCTTGATCCCAGGACCCTGGAATCATGACCCGAGCTGAAGGCAGAGGCTTTAACCCACTGAGCCACCTAGGCACCCCAGGTTCTAGCATCTTAATTCAACACTTGTCAATAATAATCTCACGGTTCTTACTTTTATAACCTTTTCTGTTATCCTATAGGTAAACCTAAAGAGGCCATGTCCTTTCTGGAATGATATCAACCAGTGTGGGCGAAGAGACTGTGCTGTCAAGCCTTGTCAATCGGTAAGAACCACATATACATTTAAAACCTGTTACAGGGGCGCCTGGGTGGCTCAGTGGGTTAAAGCCTCTGCCTTTGGCTCAGGTCATGATCCCAGGGCCCTGGGATCGAGCCCCACATTGGGCTCTCTGCTCAGCATGGAGCCTGCTTCCTCCTCTCTCTGCCTGCCTCTCTGCCTACTTGTAATCTCTGTCTGTGAAATAAATAAAAAAACCTTAAAAAAAAAAACCTGTTACATCATTTTTCAAATAATTGCAATTTTTAATAAGGGCGCAATGCAACTAAAATAACATTTTAGTCCTTAGGTTAAATATAATGTTCTTTAATGTTTATAGATTAAAAACTTAAACTTGGGTGTCTGGGTTGCTCGGTTGGTTAAGCATCAAAACTCTTGATTTTTGTTCAGTTCATGATCTCAGGGTCCTGGGATCAGCCCTGTGTCAGGCTCCATGCTCAGCAGGGAGTCTACTGGAGATTATTTCTCTCTCTACTTTTACCTTAACCCCCTCCCCCATCAAATAAATAAATCAATCTTTAAAAAGAAAAATGAAAACCAAGGGGCACCTGGGTGGCTCAGTGGATTAAACATCTGCCTTTGGCTCAGGTCATGATCCTGGGGTCCTAGGATCGAATCCCATATTGGGCTTCCTTGCTCAGCAGGGAGCCTGCTTCTCTCTCTCCCTTTGTCTGCTGCTCCCCGTGCATGTGCTTTGCTCTCTCTCTCTAATAAATAAAATCTTAAAAAACAAAAAAACACAAAAGCAAAACCTAAATGTACTAATGATAAAACCTATTTTGAATTATTTTGCTTTCATAATAATAGAATTAAATTTTGTGATAAATATAATCTTTTGATTTACTGGTGAGATTAGTAGTTCCTTTGGCTTGATGCTTGTTTTTCTTATGTCTTACCCAAAGTTGTGTTTATAGTATAAAGAAATGAAATTAATTGAAGTATAAACAAAATCCCTTTTTTCATGGGTGTATTGTTTTCTTTGGGTGGGGAGGGGTTGCACAGAACACCTAGTTTTGCTTAAGAATTCTCAGAGCAGGGACGCCTGAGTGGCTCAGTTGATTGGGTGTCTGCTTTTGGCTTGGGTCCTGATCTAGGGTCCTGGGATCGAGTCCCATATTCGGCTCCTTGCTCAGCAGGGATCCTGCTTCTCCTTCTACCTATCACTTCTCCTCTGCCTACTGCTCCTCCTGATTGTGTGTGCGCTCTCTCTCTCTCTCCCTCTCTCTCTCTGACAAATAAAATAAAAGAATTCTCAGAACATTAAAATTTAAAGCATTTTACTCTGAAAACAGAATTTTATACTTTCAACAAAGCCTTTTTTCCCTTTAAAAAGCATATATTTCTATTTTTCTTCTTTATTGTGATAAAATATGCATAACAGAATATTTACTATTTTAACCATTTTTAAGTGTACAGTTTATTGGCATTAAGTATGGTCACGTTGTTGTGCAATGATTACCACCATCCAGTTATAGAACTTCTTCCTGATCACAAACTGAAACTGCACGTTGATTAAACAGTAACTCCCTATTTCACCCTCCCTCTCGTCCTTGGCAACCACTATTCTGCTTTCTGTCTCTATGAATTTGATTATTCTAGGTACCTCGTATAAGGGGGATTATTACAACATTTGCCCTTTTGTGTCTGGCTTGTTTCACTTAACATGATTTCAAGGTTTATCCATAGTAACATGTATTTGAATTTTATTCCTTTTTAAGGCTGAGGAATACTGCATTGTATATGTATCTGCTTTTTCATTTATCCATTCTCCCATTGATTGGCTTTTGGGTTATTCCCATCTTTTGGCCATTGTGCATAATGCTGCCCTGGATATGGGTGCAGAAGTTTATCCTTGCGTCCCTAATTTCCATTCTTTGGGGTATACACTCAGAATTAGAATGATTGGATCATACAGTAGTTCTCGCTTTAATTTTTTTGAGGAACATCATACTGTCTTCACAGTAGCTGCACCATTTTACATTCCCACCAGCAGTGTACAAGGTTTCCAATTTCTCTGTATCCTCACCAGCACTCGCTCTTTTCTGTTTTCTGGATAATAACCATCCTAATGGGTATGAAGTGGTGCTATAATTTTGAGTGGTTTATTTTATTTTTTAATGTTTTGGTGCTATATTTCTTTTTTTTTATTGAATTTTTTTAAACTAACGTATAATGTGGGATGCCTGGGTGGCTCAGTGGGTTAAGCCGCTGCCTTCGGCTCGGGTCATGATCCCAGCGTCCTGGGATCAAGTCCCACATCGGGTTCTCTGCTCATCAAGGAGCCTGCTTTTCCCCTCCCCTCTCTGCCTGCCTCTCTGCTTGCTTGTGTGATCTCTGTCTATCAAATAAATAAATAAAATTAAAAAAAAAAAAGCTAATGTATAATGTATTATTTGCCCCAGGGGTATAGGTCTGTGGATCGTCAGGCTTACACACTTCACAGCACTCATGAGTGGTATATTTTTATATGTGTAAATATTGCTATATAGACCTATCCAGCATATGGAATTAAAGAAAATATAAAAATTTTATTTATGGGCATTTTGTTATTAGATACCTGAGAATTAGATCTTTAGTTATACTTATCTTCACAGACAAACTTTTTGAAAATTCAAGAATTAGCCTGTGAAACAACCTCTATTATGAAAATATCATTAAAGTGATATCATCAGTTTAAATGTTTCCTTTTATTTCCTAAATTTTAGCATTTATATTTATTAATCAGAAACATTAGTTGGGGAAATTCAATTTTACCAATAACTTATGTATGACTTACTAAATATGATGAAAATAGGGGTGGCTGGGTAGCTTAGGTGTTGAGCATCTGTCTTTGGCTCATGTCATGATCCCAGAGTCTGAGGATTGAGCCCTGCATCAGATTCCCTGCTCAGCAGGGAGCCTGCTTCTCCCTCTCTAACTCTCCTGATTTGTGTTCCCTCTCTCACTGTGTCTCTGTCTGTCAAGTGAATGAATAAAATCTTTTAAAAAATGCTGAAAATATTGTAGATATTTAATAAAGGCATTTAATTGCACTTATGCATTAAATGGGCCATTATTAACATTGGTCAAAACAGGCAAGTGGTTTTACAGTTATTGAAAATTTGGATCTCATCTTTTTTTTTTTTTAAAGATTTTATTTATTTATTTGTCAGAGAGAGTGAGCACAGGCAGACAGAGTGGCAGGCAGAGGCAGAGAGAGAAGCAGGATCCCTGCCAAGCAAGGAGCCCGATGCGGGACTCGATCCCAGGATGCTGGGATCATGACCTGAGCCAAAGGCAGCCGCTTAACCAACTGAGCCACCCAGGCGTCCTGGATCTCATCTTTTAAAAAAGAATGTTTCTTTTCTTTTAAGATTTTATTTGAAAGAGAGCAAGCGAGAAAGAGAGGGCGTGCACAAGCAGGGAGTAGGGGAAGAGGGAGAAGGAGAAGCAGACTCTCTGCTGAGCAGGGAGCACAATGCAGGGCTTGATCCCAGAACCCTGAGATCATGACCTGGGCTGAAGGCAGATGCTTAACTGAGTGAACCACACAGGTGCCCCTCATCTTTTTTTTTTTTTTTT
>RCUC01131334.1:0-12535 GCA_003697995.1 Taxidea taxus jeffersonii
AATGCAGACTGGGGTCCAGATGAAACCAGATCTTTCTGAGTCATGTGTGTTTGGCAGGCAGGACCAGTGCACGTGTGCACACGTGTGTGCATACACGGAAGAGGGTCTTGGGACTGAGAGGAGTCTTAGGTCGAATGGAAGCTGGCTAGAGGAAGGTGACTCTTCGAGAAGGCTTCCTGGGGGTGCCCTCTGCATACCAGGAAGAATGGGGCCCTTGCACAATGCCCCAGTACACACAGCAGCGGCTCCCAAGTCGGGCGGCACACACATTAGGCACCAGTGGGTCCTGTTTATCACTTATACTGAAACCCAGGGAAGCCCTCTGTGTTCTAGCTGATGCAAAGAGAATTATTCTCCGATTTCATCTGCCAAGTGTTTTAGTACAAAGGTCATTGTGGGGTACCAGCCGGCAACCAGAACAGGCCCACCTTTGCATCAGAGCCCTGGGAGCTCAGAGTTCTTTTGCTTCTGATGAGTTTTTATTGTAACTTGACATTGGGTAAAATGTGTTTTAACTCTCCAAAGAGAGTGGGTCGGATATGGATCAAATAAATACACCGTGACTGTAGTTCATCTGAAAAAATGATTAAAAAGCTCTCCCTCGTGGGAGCAAGCATCGCTCATTATATTCTTGCAACTTCATTGATATTGAAGTTACCCTCATTAATTTCTTTTTCTAAAATAAATGACGCTGTAAAACTGGTCACTTGGTTTTGGCTGTGTTCCCCCACCTCTCCGCAGCTGCTGCTCACATGCCATTTTCCCTGTGTTCTAGCAACATGCTAGGAAACATATGTGTGGCTCTTACCGGGTGCTTCCATATTGCCTGGGCTGCTAGAAGCTTCTCGTTCATTTTCAGCTGCTCGTAATTCATGCCCTGTGGTTCATGGAATCACTTCTGTGCTCACTGCCTGCGTGACCTTGGGCAAGACTCCCAGTGTGGGCTCCGGAGTCTGACAGTTTTGATATTCAAATCCTGGCTCTGCCACGGACCTGCCACCAGGGTTTTGGACACCTTTCTAGTTGACTTGAGCCTGTTTCCTTAGCAGTAAAACGAGGCTGGGATCTACCTGGCAAGGCTTTTCCTTGGTATCCTTTGCATTGGGTTTCATGGTGGGTTTCATCGATAAACACGGTCCTGTTCATTTTTATGATCCTGTCCCCTCCAGGTGTAGAAAGGCCGGTGAGAGTAAGTGACTTACTGAAACACACTGGCAGGTCTCTTGACAGGGTAGTCGGATCCTGGTTTTCAGCTTGGGACATAATCCACCTCGTCGATCTAAGAATAGCAACCTCTTCAGTCCTGAATTAAATCGGCAGCGCTCTTCTTTGCCTGCAGACCCTTCCTGTGGCTCATCTCGAAGTGTGTAAAGTGCCAGCAGGGCCCCAGGCAAGCAGGTGGTCTGGTCCGTTGTAAGTCAGGGGCACCCTAGCCTGCATACCCTAGCCATGGCCACGACGTGAGTTTCTGCTTAGTTCTCTGGGTTTCGTCACTGTGCTTCCTACTTGGCTTCTTAATACTGGCTCCGCTCTTCAAAGAATGTATTCTCATCTTAGTAAAACTGGGAAAAACCAAAATAGAATAAGAAATAATTTCTGATCCAGGTACTTATACAGAATTCTTGTCCATATTTAGGTGTATTTAATTCCAGCCTTGTTTTGTATATTTTTTCAGTGAAGGCCCTACTATATACAAACCTAGTTCCAGTTGACATATTGCAAACTTACTGATATAGCAGTTAGATGTAAAATTTATTATCAGGATAACTGCACGGTATTTCGTTAATCTAGAAATGCTAGAACTTGCTCATTGGGCCTGTGCGTGGCGAGCATCTGTGGCTGTAGCCACAACCGTATCTGCTGGAAGCTTGAAAAGCTCAGGTGAGTGCAGATGCCTCAGTGTGAGCTGGAAAAGCAGCCCTTTGGGTTTGCAGTGTCTATTTCCAGAAGAGAAATAAGCAAGGCGGAAGCAGGTCCTGAGAGAGGCTTCAGGCCGGCCGGGAGTGTTGCTTCTGTACCCCTCTCCCACCTCTGCGGCTCAGGGGAGCAATCAGTACGTGTGCCGCAGGGACATAGCGAGCCAGGGACAGACCTCAGACTCTATGGAGGCTGGGAAACCCAAGGCTCTTGCTTCATCCTCTGCCATTTGTTTCCCTGGGAATGCAGAGTCCGTCTTGCCCAGTCTCCTGATTTTTTAGGAATGACCAGAAGTCCGTGTCTTTCAAGGGGCCCAAAGTGCCAGCTTGTCGACGTCCCCTCCAAAAATCCTCTGAGTCAACAGCACGTAGGCCAGCTCGAACGCGTCGGTGCCTCGCTGTTTTGGAGACTCTGCTCTTGCAGTTGCTTTCACCTTTCGAATGGTGAAGAACTAAAACAAAGGGAGCAAGGTGGTGCGGAAGGTGGTTGCACCTTCGGTGGTTGCATCTGGCCGTGGATGCCATGGCCAGAACAGATAGTGTCCTCTCCTGGGATTCCAAGGGATACGGCGTTGGGTCGGGGAAGGGGACGGAGGCTCTGGTGTGAGCACAGGAGCGGTTGGTGGAACGGGACAAAGTGGAGCAAGCGCCTGCCGCTGGACCGCTCGGGGTGCCTTTGTGGCCCAGGCTCCGCCCCCTAAGAATGGGAATCCCAGAGTGGAAAAGAAATGGAACCATTTCTCCAAACTGAGCATGTCTGGCTCGGGACACGTGGTGCTCAGTTTCCCGAAGGGAGGGTCGGAATGCAGAAGCGAGTACCATTTGGAGCTGCTTGGGGGCTGCAGATGTTTCCTGCACATGAGCATCTCTGCCGAGAGATGTTAGAACCCAGCATTCAAGTGGTTGATAGACCAGATGTAAGACCAGAGGTTTTAGGCTCAGGCGGACCCAGAGAAGATTCTTGGGGAGGATGAAGGCTGCACGGGGTGGGCGGTGCGGGGTTGTCTTTTCTTCCACCGTCAAAGCCTCCTTAATTCCGTACCACCCTCTTACTGCACCTGACTAGTGAAAGCAGATTCATTTCATTTTTCTTCTCAACTGTGCCACAGGCATTGTTGTTAACTATAAAAGGTTCTGGCTACTTTCCTGAATAGCATGCGTGCTCTTTACCTTATTTGTAGACTTTGTAACTTCTTTCTAACCTAGAATAATCTTGGCTTTATCTCCTCCCCACCCCCCTCACCTGCAAGAAGCATTCAGAGAACAGCTGTGTGAAGGCTTTGGTTTCTGTGGAGGGCTGTGATTTGCTGCCATTAACACTGGCCTCGGGGGTTAATGGTGGTCCTCTTCAGGTGAGCTCTTCAGGGCTGGAGGATTCTTGTGTTGAAATGTCTCATGGAAGAGTTGTCGTCGTGGACGTTTGCTTTTTGCCTCGTCCTGCATGTTTTTGGGAGGGAACATCGCCTTTCCCCAAGGGGGGGGGGTGTTCTTGCAAGCTGCAGACACAATCATGTGGTTTCAGAGATGGCTGACCACGACACAGAGAAGGTCTCTCCTATGCAAGGATGGGCCCAAGGAGTGTGACAGCCAGAGTCTCCTATGAGGTTTGGCAAATGGACTCAGATGTCTGTCTTTTCCAGGACTGCTAGCTGTAAGCTCTCAATGCAGAGACCCCGATGCCTGTCATTGCTGCCACAGGCAGCGATCTGGACATAGGAGTGAGGACTGCACAAAGGAAGGTAGACTCGGGGGCAGAAGAGAAGGCAGGAGGACTCCCTGGATCCAGCTATGCCTGAAGCAAGCTTCTAGCCCTTGGGATCTCTGTGACTTGAACACATGAATTGTCCTTTGTAACCTTTACAGTCTACGGGCATGGATACCCTGTCAGGTCAAGGAAGAGTTGGATGGATTGCTTTCCTCTTAGAGTTTGACCATGCACCTTCCCACCAGGCTAGTGTTTCTGGGCAAGGAAACGCCTTTGGGCTGTGGTGTTCTGATCACAGAGCCAGCTCTTTTCTGATACCAAGGTGTTCACCCATGTACTGAAGAACAGAACTCCTGACCCGATACATTAAAAAAAAAATGGGTGGGGATTTAGGTTGGAAGTTCTGATTCAGTTTTCCATTTCATCATTTCATAGCACTTAAGTTACAGGAGAGGGACCTAGAGGCCCGAAATGGATGCCCCCTCCACTTTCTCCCTAACCACCCAAGCAAAACACTTAAAAATAACCTGTTGGCAGGCAGGCCCTGTGCAGGAGCAGGAAGCGTTTACTGGCAAATCGTGTATGTTGGGCAGGAGGGCGGCCAGCATGTCCGTTTCTTAGTCAGTGGTGCTGTTTATTGAATGGAAGGCACATAACCAACCCTGGGTCCTTTCCTGACCCCAATTGCCATAGCTGCTTTAACTCCTTGGAATGCCCTCATCCTGTTGGGAGCAAAGACGCTCGATGAATATGCTCCATTTGTGACCTGGCTTTGCTGTTTGATTCCTGCCAAGGTGTGTGTGTCCCCGTCCGTGTGTGTCCATGTCCTTCCTGATTTGCTCGCATGCAGATGAAAATCTAAACATACCAAAGGATTAGTGGCTAATGGTCACTCCTTTAAAAAAAAAAAAAAACAAAGCTCAGGTGTAGTCTTCAGAGCTGGGGTTCTGGAATTTGCCTTAAGAGTATGAAGAGAAATAGGGGCACTAGGGGGCTACGTAACTGGGCTGCTTGAAACGAAAGGTTCCCGGATGTGCTTTCGGGGAGGGATCCGTGACCTTCTAAAATTCTACGGAGCCATACTCTTGTGGGGAAGCGTTCGCTGGCTTCTCCAAGAGGTTTGTGACCCAGAAAAGGTTAAGATCACACAAAGTCCTTATGTGGGGCAGACCCTGATGATGGGCCATCAGAGGGCTGAGGTGATGGGCTGTGCGGACAGATGGAATGTTGTTCAATGTTCAGCTGTCAACTTTATCTGCTCCCCGGGGAGCCCCTGTGTTTGCAACAGGAAGCATTTGGAGCATCACTCAGGCAATGTGGGTGAAAAGTCAAAATGTGTTCCCGGGGACTCTGGAGACACCCTCTCAGCCCTCCTCCTCCTGTTCCTCCCCTTGCACCTCCCCTTTCCCCCCCCTCTAAAAAAAAGTTCCTTTGGGGCTAAAATTTTCCATCCCTTCTCTCAGCCTAACTGTGGGTATTTGGGGTAACATTCAGCAGATTTTCTGTGCTGATTTGAACTGATGCACAGAGAGGAAAATCAACTTTTTTTTTTTTTTTTTTTTGCCCTGAAAGCAAAAACATTTTAAAAATGCACTTTGTTCATTAATGGAATCTGAACTCTCAAAGTCAAAACTTTCCATGTGTTCCTACTAAGAAGGATTCTCTCGGGGGCGGTTATCAACACACAGAGAAGTAGGCAAAAAGTTGTGAGGGACCCCAGAAAATCATCTGGGGACGCAAATGAACTTGGCGGAATTTGTATGGGCAACACGTTTCCTCCCACGCTTTTTGGGATAGTTGCTGCATTCTGTCTTGACCAATTGCTATGCCTCCTGTGTCAGGTATGGGATGTTGTGGGACAGGGCTTGGGGGAGAGATGCTGCTCTCCTCTTGTTTTTTTTTTTTTTTTTTTTTTTTTTTTATTTTTTTTTTTTTTTTTTTACAGAGATCACCAGTAGACAGAGAGGCAGGCAGAGAGAGAGGGGGAAGCAGGCTCCCTGCCGAGCAGAGAGCCCGATGCGGGGCTCAATCCCAGGACCCTGAGATCATGACCTGAGCCAAAGGCAGAGGCTTAACCCACTGAGCCACCCAGGCACCCCGCTTCTCTCCTCTTCTAATGTTCTAAGCACGCAGCACAGTGGATGTGATTTCCCACTGCCTCCCTTTCTGCCCCAGTCATGATTACTATAAGAACATCCACGTTTGCCCACCTGCCTTGTGCGTTGCCAATGGAGTTTACAAAGGGAATTTGGATTCCCAACAAGAGCCCTCGTTAGCACAGCAAGGATTTGATAGATTCTAAAATTGTCTATGGACACTTGGAAACTTTGAAACCCATTGGTGTCTATTATTAGATCCAGATTATTTCACCTACCCTGGTCCCATACATGGGTATCGGGGGTGGGGTGGGGGGAAGGAACCTTGCCTCGATCCCACTGGATCGGCTGGAGAATGCATTACTAGCTGGGAATCTGGGGCCGAGGACAAGATTCGAAAGCCATGGGGCACATCAAGAACAAAATGTCTCCTGCATCGGTGTTTTTATTTCTTAATATCAACCTCATTGGCAGGTTGTGAGCAAGTGTTTAATTTTAATTTTAGGAGTCATTGTGATCACAAAGAAAATGTAACAGCTGTCTGCTTGCTCGGACAAGTGCATCAAGGACCTGTGGGTTTGAAGAATGACGTTAGCAGCACTGGATATGCTCGCTCTCATTTAGTGTCCTTGCTGTACAACAGAGAACGGGTGCCCTGCCTGTGGTCTCGCGCCCCTGCCTTCCGAAGCCCAGGGAGACAGGGATTGCTGTTCTCATTGTGCAGATGAATAAACTGAGGCCTGGGGAGGTGAGGCAATGTGTCCAGGGACCTACAGCTAATGAGTGGCAAGGCCCAGAGGGTAATCCTGGTCTTCGTTATCCCAAAGACCATGTGTTTTCTGCCATATGCCCCCTCCCTCATCCTTAGAAACTGTTGTGGATAAGAGGGGACCCCAGGCATGCCTTACTTTAGTATTAAATGTGTTCTCCCTCAACTACTTCCTTATTTCTCTTTAAAGACTTTGTTTATTGTAGAGAGTGAATGTGAGTGGCGGAGGGGCGGAAGGGAGAGAGAACCTCAAGCAGACTCCACACTGAGTGTGGGGCCCAATGAGGGGCTTGAACTCAGGACCCCGAGATCATGACCTGAGCTGAAACCAAGACTCGGACACTCAACCGGCTGAGCCAGCCAGGCGCCTCTGCTACATTATTTACACAAATCTCTCCCCCCACCCCGCTATACTAAGTACCTGGAATTTCTCCTGATTTTTGCAGTAAAGTGTGAAATGCTGACCCGCGTCTAGGCTGAGGGGAGTTAATTGGGTGTAGGGTGCTCGGGGCGTGGCTTCTCCCTGGGAATTTTTCAAATGCATAAAGACAAAGCCTTCTTCCTACAGAAAAACAAAAAACCCACATGGGGTGTTTCCACAATCTCCCTGTAGTAAAGGGAGAGACTCCCCAGACGGTTTTGTTCATGTTTTGGGCCCTGCAGCCTCTAGTTGGTGTACGGTCCTTATTCTTCCACAAGAAGAACTTGGACTTGGGGGTTTTTCCCTCCCAGGCTGAGCCATGCTGGCTTGCTCTGCTGTGCATGTCGGGTGATCTTCTACCCCCGCTAGACCACAGCTGGGGCAAAAATGGTAAGAAGGTGGGAGAGACGAAGGCTTTGTGAATCTTGGGGGAACAGGTGACCTAGGAAGATTAAAGCACAAGCAGAGCTCAAAGAGCTGAAATACTCATTCCCAAGGTCTTTTAACAAGGGAAGATCATCGGCAGCCAGACCGGCCAACCTGGCGGCGTCCTGAAGACCTTCCAGAGTAGAAGGTCCGTGGAGACGAACTAGTAACAGGGGCGGTGACTTGCTGGGTCACGGAGTGGCAGAGGCCTCCTATGCCATCCTGGACTGCATGATGTCCCATCCCAGGAGCTACGTGTGCTTCCCGGCAGATAACCTTAATCCACACTGTCCTGTGAGCTGGCTTTGGTGGCCTGCAGACAAATGATGACCTCCTCTTGGTCTGCCTGGGGGAGCGGAGGGCAGGTTCAGCGGGCAGACACTGGGCGCGAGCCACCCAGCCTCCCATCTAGGAAGGTTAGTGCGCAGGGGAAGTTGGGAGACTGAGCATCTCTGGCTCATGACTCCAGATCCCTATTTCCAGCTTGCTTGCTCACTTTGTTTAACTTAATTTTTAAATTATGGTAAAGAACGCCTAAACTAAAATTCACCGTTTTATCCATTTATAAAATGTACCGTGCAGTGGTCCTAACTGTATTCACACTGTCGTGTGGCAGCTTTCCAGAACTCTTCCCTCTTACAGAACTGAAACTCCGCACCCACGAAACAGGCCCCCGGGCAGTGGCCGCCACCCTTCTGCTCTCTATGGGGTCTGACTCTTCTAGTTACCTCTAGTTACCTCTAGTTACTGGCATCCTACAGTATTTGTCTTCTTGGTCCTGGCTTCTTTCATTTAGCGTTACGTTCTCAAGTTTCCTCCGTGTTTTAGCCCGTGCCACAATTTTCTTCCCTTTTTAAAGGCTGAATAATATCCTTTTGTGTGTGCACACCACATTTTGTTTATCTATTTATTTCTCAGTGGACGTTTGGATCGCTTCCACCACTTGGCAAGGGCGGAGAGTGGTGCCGTGAACATCTGCGTGCCCTGTATTTCTGGCTCGTTAAGAGACCGCTCTCCACTTGGGGTGTCCTAAGGTGGTGCAGAGCTCAGGAAGTCCAAAATTCACCTCCTTAAATGTTCTCTCAGATTGGCTTTGTCATCGGTTCACCTTGTTCCTCCCCTTTCATCCCTTGATTTAAAAGCCACCACTTCTCACTGATCATGGCTTCTGAAGGTCTCTGGTGTCGGCCCCCCCCTCCCGCTCCTGGTCCCTTCTTCTTTCCCCCTTCAGTACTCCCAGGCCAGGTCCTCCCCTCCTCTTCCCTGGATGAGTGTGTCTGCCCTTGATGATTCAGCCCAGTCCAACTTGTGTCCAGTTTGTCTTCACATTACCATAGCTCCAGAGCAGGCTCTGGACGTTTATAAACCTGGAGAGGCACATTGTTCTAGAACCTTTGTTCCAAAATTTCCAAAGCCTATGCATGGAATTTAACTGAACGTCATTATGTGTCCAGTGAATAATGACAGTATGGATATGTATGTTAAAATAATGCATATGTTTAAGATAATACTGTTTATTTTTGAGACACGTAAAATAACCTCTTTTTAACAAATAGAGACATGTTAAATTTATTTGTCTCCATATCATGGATGCGTTGATTTAAGAAATACTGAGAGAGGACCATGTGTCAACCCAATGCAACGTGCTGAGGGTACATAGATCAGGCCTAGCACCAGCCCATAAGAGACGTAATGATGTCAGCAAACATCGGTGCACATCCTGTGGCCAGGGACTGGGCAGAGTTCTCTACTCTGAATCCAGTGTGATTCTCAAAGCAATTCTTTAAGTTTTATTGTCTGCATTTTATGAAAGGAAATTAGGACATAGGCATTGGGTAACTGGTCCAGGAAGAAACAGCAAGGGGACCGGAGCCAAGGGGGTTCCTTTTCCAAGGGGATGCATCCCTGTGCTTCCAGCCGGCTCCACCAGTAACTGTCGTAAAATCCAAGAGCTGGAAACACAAGGAGGGCAGGATGAGACACCAGGCTGATAAGAACCTGCACATGCCTTTGTATATGCTGAGTTCGAAAATATTCACAAACTGTGCCCAGGGGTATTTTACAAGTGTGAGTAGTGACTCAGTGCCTTTGCAAAGAGACACACCATCTTCCAAGCCATCGCTGCTACGAGAGAAAGGAAACCACTTTGTGCATGTTCTCAGAGCAGGGGCTTGTGTAAACTCCAGTTTTCAGAGGCGGCAAATGCTGCCACAACAGGGATGTTGTGATGCATCATGTGGTCAAGGCAGTAACGTGAAAAAGCTTCTCGCCTTGGCTCAGAACTGGAAAGGTGAGGTTTCTGAACTGGCCCATCTGAATGTGTGGGGGAAGCATTTTTAAAACTTGTGAGCCTTCCCAGCGGGGGAGATGGTGTTGACTTCCTGTGAATCACGTGAATCACATAGGGCCGGCCTGAAAGGGGCCACTTGGCCCTGTACGTGCGTGCACATATGTGGGCGCATGTGCATGTGTGCGTGTATACGTGCGCGGGCCAATGCGGGAAATTGCTATTCATCACACACAACGTGAGCATAGTCTTTTAAGAATGTATTTCACAGGGCGCCTGGGTGGCTCAGTGGGTTAAGCCTCTGCCTTTGGCTCAGGTCATGATCTCGGGGTCCTGGGATCGAGCCCCCCATCGGGCTCTCTGCTCAGCGGGGAGCCTGCTTCCTCCTCTCTCTCTCTGCCTGCCTCTCTGCCTACTTGTGATCTCTCTCTCTCTGTCAAATAAATAAAATATTAAAAAAAGAAGAATGTATTTCACTCCTGCTGGAGACCATTAAACAAGTAATGCACGAGCACTAAATACATTTAGTGGTCCCGTAGCTTGCTGTGTGCTGTGCTGTTCCCTTAGAAAGCTGTGGATGGTGGGAAGCCTCCAGCGGGTGGGTGCAGACCACCTTCCAGGCACTCAGAAATGAGTTTTCTCCTTTCCTCTGCATCGTGACCATTTTACAGAGTAGGAGACTGAGGCTCAGCAGAGTTGTATCTTTTAATAAGTGACCAGAGTTGAACATAGTGTCTACTGATTGCGTCTGACCCAAAGCTGAGATTGTGTAGAATAATTGATTTTTATTATGGAGAAGCTAAAACACATGCAGAAGTAGCAAGGGTAGCTGAATGAACCTCCGCATGCTCGTTGCCAATTATTACCACCTCGGGGCCTTTCCTGTTCTCTCTGTACCTGCACCCAGTCTCCCCTTAAGCCCTAATGATAATTTCTTAATATTAACAAATATATACTCAGTGTTCAAGTTTCTCCAGTTACCTCATAAAAAACCACTTAATTAGATCTAAAAAGCTCTATGCAATTAGTTGCCTTGTCTCTTAGGAACCTTTTCATCTATAGATTTTTCTCTTTCTTTCTGCCAGGTTAAAGAAATGGAATCACTCATTTATCTTGCAGTTTTGTACAGTTTGGATGGTGCTTTTTAACATGTTCTTCTGTCCCCCACCTGCATTTTTTTTTGTAAATTGGTTGTTAGCACTAGAGGACTGATCAGATTTAGGATTATTATTATTTTTTTTTGCAAGATATACTTCATAAGCGATGATGTGTATTTCTATTAATGAGGCACGTAAGGTCTGGCTTTTGTGGTGCTGATTGTGGGCCATTGGTGGTCATGACCTCTAAATAGTGGGGACCTTCAAATTCTGTCATTCCATCTTTTGTAATTCTGTCAAGAGTAAATTCCTCATTTCAACTGTTTTGTTACCTGGAGGTAAAATTTGAGAACAGCAGGAAAGTGTTATATGATTACCAAAAAACGATTTCAGATTTTGTCATTAAAGTATATCCTCTTAGGGATATGTAAATTATTGTGTTTAAAGATCATTGGTAATGGTTTTTCTATGTGTGGTTGGGACCCTAATTCAATGAATAATTAAACTTGTTCCATTTTTGTTTTTGATTTTTTTATAGATGACTTAAGATGTAATTTTGATAATTATGCAAACTATGGACGTGGTATTAAAGTCACATCTACAAAGTAGGAATGTTCTGAGAATTCTGGCTCCCAAACCTGTCACTGTTATCCCCTCCCACACTTTACACACAGCCATTTTTCTTCCAGTATTTAGTTTTATCTTTCTGTCTTAAAAATATAACAGAATACACTTATATATTAATATCTCCCTTTATAAAAAGTACCTGCTTATATGCATTTTTTCCCACCTGACTTTTTCACTGAACAGTATATCCTGTGAAGGAATATTGCATCATAAAGAACTAGGATAATTAGCACTATATAAAGATATGGAATCATTGGATTTTTAGAGCTGATGGTAATAATAGCCAATATTCATTTGGCATTTACTCTGTTCTATGCACTGCACTTGACGTAAATTCATTCGGTGATTCTCATAACCATAATCCCCTGGGGTGTGTACTGTTACTGTCGCCGTTCCATAGACGAGGAAACTGAGGCAGAGGGTGATTAGTGAAGTACGTTGTCCACAGTCTCTGGCAGACCTAGGATTTGGATGCTGGTATCTGCTCTCCTATATGACATTATATTGCTTTAAAATTTCCAGAGTTTGATTTTCTGGGTTTTATGAGTGACGAAGTTCTAGCCCCTGGGCCATTCTCTTAAAGGTGTCACTCCCCACATGCCCTGTCCCTAGATGTAGGACATCTTTAGATGATCACCCACTTGCCACACAGCTTCTTGGGGAGTCTATAATATAATCTTAACAACAGGCCAAGGGTTTAACTTAAAAAGTTATTTCATGGATGCTCAGAAGAGAAGGCTGCTGGGTCAGGTAAAGGACTTTATTATGACTCCTGGCATAGTCATCAGCATGTCATGACTCTTCCCTTTGCCTTGTAAGTACCATAGAGGGGATGCAGGAGGCACAGATGGATGTCAGGCGTGGAGTAAGTCACATGCAGGGGAGGAACACCGAATTTGGAGGATCCACTGCTTTTCTAGCAAGCAGTAAGCAGCCCTACTCTTTTGTCCCAGAGGGAAATGCAGTCTCATTCCTTAAGGTCGCTGTCTGAGAAACGAAGGGGTTATGACTCTAGCCCACAACTGTGAGCTCTACTGGATGGGCACTATTTACTTCCACTAGCCTGATAGAAAGCCTGTCTAATATGTCTGCTAGATGGGGGTCAGCCTCAACCTTTTTCTTTCCTTGTGTTCCTGGTGCACCTACTAGGATGTGTGGGAGCCTAGAGCCCCTTGGAGGACTGCTTTGCCC
>ML101844.1:0-10778 GCA_003697995.1 Taxidea taxus jeffersonii
AGCTCCACTGGAGGCGAGACTGAGACCAAGCTTTTGCCCCAGCGTCATGCTCCAACAGAGGCACCGACATCCCTCCCGCCTGGCCTAGGACGCTCACCGCCTCACCCTCTCCTGGCCTCTCGGCTCCTGCCATGCCCTCCCTCACCAGGGGTCGATGAGTATCTCGACCAGGGCCGTACAGAGCAGGACAACACAGGAGCAGCTGAAGGCAGCCCCACTCTGCTTTTCCTTCTCCACCGAGTAGCGGGTTTCCATCTCGGGGTCCATGAACCGCATGGAAAGGAGGAAGGTGTTTCTCTTCTTCACTCTGCAGAGGAAACGAGCCCCGGGAAACACAAATGTCACACTTGCCTTGGCCCATCAGAAGGGTCCCCACCCGGGACGGTGACCCTCGGGACCCCCCGAGCTAGGGCCTACGAGGTGCGCGCAGGGGGACCACTTACACCTGGGCGGACTCTCGCTCCAGCAGCGCCTCGTTGAGCAGCTGGTTGAGCTCGTGCTCGTCCTCAGAGGCGTCCACCACTCGGTCCGCCAGGTCCTGAAGGCGCAGCCTCCGGCGCGGGTTGGGGAACGAAGGGTTGTCGGCCTGCGAGCCAGTGCGCCGGCGGGGGGGGGGGGGGACGGGGGGCGAGTGGGGGGAAGAGGGTGGTCAGGGGAGGGGAGCAAAAGGGGTCACACTCAGGAGGACTAGGCCCTCCGCTCTAGGAACCACTTTGTGGGAAGTCTTCCCGATGCCCCCACGCATGTGTCCCGCTTGGGGCTGGACCCAAAACCACAGTCCTTCCTGGTTTCCCGGCCCCATGGCTCTGCAGTGACCACCTGCTAACAGCAGCCTGTGGGGGAGCAGGGGGGGGCCGCTGTGCTGCTAGGAGGAAGGGTGCCACCTGGCCGTGGGGTCACCCCTGGTTATCCCTGGGGAGGTGAACGACCCCCAACCCTCGGGCTTCTGGGAGCTCTTAGAGGAACACATCAAGCTCACCTGGGGAAGGGGGTCTGAGAGGGGAAGTGCTCAGAGAGGAAGGGACGCCCTTGTCACTAGTGGGGTGGTGGGGCTGGGGAACCCGCTACCATTTTTATTCCCATAGAGGCTAAGCTTCGGCTCCAGAGATGGGAATCCAGACTGTGATCACACGGCCATCGGCCCAAATAACAACGGACACTGGGCCCGTCAGAGCTGTGTGTACCGGTCCATTGTGCACGCGGAAGCCAGAACCAAGCGGCCCGGCCTTAAGCTCGGGTGCCACCGGCTGACAATAGGACCCACGTCGCGCATGTTCCCCAGCTCCAACTTTCTTCCCTGTGCAATGACGCGGGAGGTCTGCTCCAGCACCGAGAACCTGTGTCCTCGAAGCACACGCGGGAGAGTGTGGCTGAGCGTGAGGACGGGAAAGCCAGAGGCTAAAACCACGGCGCCCTTGTTGCTGAGTCACATCGGGTCTGTATTTCCACTTTCTATCAAGAAAATCACGCTAGGGAAAAGCTGCTGGATGTCATGGTGATCCAGAAAAACCCAGCAGCTCCCGGCCCTGTCTCCCCTCTCGGTCTGCAGAGCCCGACCTAGAGGGACCGGGACAGTGAGGACGGGCGCGCTGCCGGCAAGCTCTCCTCAGCAAGGCCGGGCTTCCGGCCACAGGGCAGCTGCCTTCGGCAGTGAACGCACCGGGCAGCTCCGTAGTCAAGGGCAGGCCCTGGATGCTCTCCCAGCGCGGACGCCGTCCTCGGCCGGGAGCATGTTCACCGCTTTGGAAATGCCCCGTCTGTGCCCAGGACTTGTGGAATCTGGACCTCGCCAGACGGGTGAGCCCACCTTGAGGCCTCACTTCCGAATCAGTCTCGTCAGACCCTACAGAATTGTCCATGGATGTCCTCACTGACCTCAAAGCCACAGGATTCTGGGACAGGAGGGCTAGACAAGGCCTCCGAGCTGAGCGCCTCTTTTGTCCCTACCCACCCCCAGCCCGGGAACTATTGAGGAGACCGTGGGACCAGGGTAGGAGGGGACGCCCAAGGGGACACTGCTGAAAAGGAGCAGAGCCGGGGCCGGGGGCCAGGTGCCCGAGTCGCGCACAGGACACTGCCCCCGGCAACCTTCTCGCCCCAGCCCTCACCCCGCACGCACCTGGGCATCCTGGTCCTCGGGCTCCTCCGACGTGGAGCCGCTGGTGTGGACACTCCCGTTGGGCTCCTTGGTCTCAATGAGGGCGGGGGAGCCGGGCTTGGAGGACCCCGGCGCGCCGTTCAGCAGGGCCTGGCGCGGGAAGAAGCGGCCGTCAGCTGCCCGCCCGCCCGGCAGACCCGCTCGGTCCGCTCTCCGTCTGGAATCTTGCCACGGGAGTGCAGAAGCCCGGAGGCTAAGAAATGTCACTACCTGACCCCTCCTCTAGGACGTTAATTTTAAAACGCCGTACTCTGCCGGTATCTGGTTCTACTATTGGGATTTTTCTAAGCAGAGAAAGACCCTCTCGTTCCAACTCCTATTTCTAAAACAGTAACTCGACACAGTGGTCCACAGAGGTCCTTCTCGGTCGTAGAACCCGACGAATGCCTTCCAAAATTCTGATTAGGTGCCACAAGCCCGTCTCCCCGGTGACGAAGACAGTTCAGTGACGATCCGAAGGAGTGAATCCTACAGCTCCCGGGGGGATGCCTCCACTCCCCCCGCCGCCCGCCCCAGGAAGAGAGAGAAGCTGGTGCAAAGGCCCTGCAGCAGGCACACACCCTCCCTGGAGGCCCGCGCCACCGCCAGAGCAATGGGTGACAGCAGAGGGAGGGCCTGGGTGTGCCGGGCTCTCCCGGCCTCCGTGGGACCTGGCTTTCCCTCCGAGGGAGGCAGAGACCAAGGCAGTGACAGGATGGCCCCTGTAGCTTCAGCGGGAGCACTGCCTGCCGTGGAGACGGGATGGTGGGACGGGTCAGCAGCAGGATGACTGGCCGGATACCTGTGATCCCACCACACAGGCACGGCCCTGACTCACGGCGGGGGGTGGTGGCAGGTGTGAGGGTGTGGGGGGGCCGCGGTTAGAGCCCTCCCTCACAGGAGGGTCCACAGAGCTGGCTTGTGGCCGGTAAAGACAAGGCTCAAGCCTGTGTTCAGTGTTTGGTCCGAGCTGCTGAAAGAACGAAGTGGCCACCGAGGAGATGGGAGGACGGAGGGATGAGCAGGCCCCGGGCCTGGGACGGAGCCGCCCCTGTTCGTGCAGGGGTGAGTACAGGCAAGCCGCTGGGCTTGAGGTGGAGACCCGGGAGTCGTCAGAGGTGGCATGTGAGACAAGGAGACCGGGTGAGCCTGACAACAGGGCAGGGCGGGCAGGGAAAGGTCTGGAAGCTCTTCAACAGCCGGGAAGGGCTCGTGAGGATTCTCCTCTCTCCTCCCCATCACTCCGCGCTGAACCATGGGCCCAGATTTCTGCAAGTGGAACTGCGCTCGCTGCTGTGACTTCCCGAGGAGATCCCCTCACCACCTTCCTTCTTTCTCCCCACTGCCCCCCGCCACTACACCTGTGTCACCCCCCACCATATCGTCCATGCGTTATTGCTTCGGACCCGAGATGTCGCCTTGTCCACATACGGCTGAGGTGGAGCCTTCTGGAGCAGTCGCCGAGCTGGCCACATGAGCTACGCCAGCCGCGATGCATGGTTCACCCGTGCATCGCCCTGCCACGAACACGGGGACCCAGGGATGGAGGGGACGAGCTACCACAGCTAAACATTCAAACTCCCAGAGATGCAGTAGGGCTGACGCACTGGGTCTCTGATTAGAGCCCGATGACCGTCGCCTGATTGAGGGTTCACCGCTCCAGTCAACCAGGAGCCCCCACGAAGCTGAAGGGGGCCGAAGCCGGGTACAGAGCCAAGCAGGAAGGGTGCCCGGGAGCGGGCGTCAGGAGGAGAGTGAGCGGGGACAGGGGTCAAACTTCCAACGTGCAGAACCCTTCACCCAGCCTTCCTACTTCACGGAATTTGGTTTTCAGGCAGGAACGTTAAGAAACCGTTAAAAGTCGGAGCGCCTGGGTGGCTCAGTGGGTTAAGCCGCTGCTCAGCAGGGAGCCTGCTTCCCCTTCTCTCTCTGCCTGCCTCTCTGCCTACTTGTGATCGCTGTCAAATAAATAATAAAATCTTAAAAAAAAAAAAAAAGAAACCGTTAAAAGTCAACTGTACAAAAATACTGAAAACCTCGGTGGCCACAACATGTCACTGAAAGAAGTGCTGAAAAGAGAACACTGTCCCTGTTTCCGTCGAAGTGGCACTGGCTGACGTGTGTGACGGGGCACTCCGGACGGCAAGGTCAGTGTGCCGGCCACCGCCACCCGCGCTCTGTCCTGTGTGGGCAGCAGCCTCCGCGCCGGCCCCTTCCTCCTCGCTCACGGCTTCGGTGCTCACGTTTGAAGCGATGCCACCACGAGCTCAACCTTGCTCTCCTTTGGAAGCTAAGAACTCAAGCACAACAGCTTCATAAAGCCGGCTCTGCCCGCGCTCCCTGTGCCTCAGTGGCCTCACCTGCACCCTCGGAGTGTGGGTTTCAGGCGAACAACGCCGGACCCAAATTTCATGGGGTGCAAGGGTTGTTCAAATCAGCACAATAAAATGCAAGATTAGAATGAACGGGAATGAGTTATCTGACTGCTGCTTTGTGACTTCACAGGAGCCCCTGGTAAAACCCGACTTGGGGGTAATTTTTGAAAGGAAGAGCATTTCTCTACTTACAAAATTTTATATGCCAGAAATTATAAATTTCCTAGCACTTCACAAAAAAGTAGCTGATTTCCTAAATTATTGTCTATTGCGGTCTCGTAGAACTGCTTAGAAGACACATTTTTAACTTGTGCTAAGGAATATGTTAAAGTTCTGCATGCAGCACTTTTTTTTTTTTTTTAAAGATTTTTTAATTTATTTATTTGTCAGAGAGAGAGGGAGAGAGAGCGAACGAGCTGGGATCGTGACCCGAGCCGAAGGCCGCTGCCTAACCAACTGAGCCACCCAGGCGTCCCTGCATGCAGCACTCTTAAAAACACAAAGGACTTGTTAATTTGGGGGCAAGGTCAAGTCTTCTCTCATGAGGCTCTCCTTCCTACTCTGACAGTTCCTAATTTCCTGAAAGACCGCTTTCTACACTTCTGAGTTCTTTGGAGCACTTAATTTTAGCTCAAACCTTACATGCAGCACAACACATCTTGAGCTGTCCTCCGCTTTACCACTGGTGCCGGGGGGATTTTACATTACTCGGAGTGAGGCGGTGGCCCACCCACCCGTGCGTCCCCCCCCACCGGGTGCTGAGTCTGTGTGAGCTGCATACGGGGGCGACCCACGCGCATCTGGGAGGCCAGGGGCTCCGGGTCCTACTCTGCTGCCTACTAGATCTGCAACTCGCCTGCAGAGTTCTGGGCCTCAGTTTCCTCCTCGGCAAAGTGGGTATGACAATAGCCCCCTTCTCACAGGGTTGTCTTGAAGAATGAGATAACAGACGCCCAGAAGCTCTCCCTGAATAGTGGTTGTGATTAAAGTTAACGGATGAGTCTTCCATTTGTGTTAGATTCGCTGGTCATCACCATCCATTTTCGGGGAGGGGAGAAAGCGTGTGGTTTTCTTTTAAAACTTCCCCACGGGCCACATCTTCAGCCACAGCCCCTGAAGCCCCCCCAGACCAGCTCATGCTCTGCTTTTGTCATTACTATGCAAAGCCCCAGCCCTGGGATGGTCTCAGACCACGTGTCAACCCCGAGAGCACCAAACTCCTTAGTCGTTCAATTCTCCTGACAGGTGGGTTCCTAAGTACAAAGTTACAAGGACAAGAACAATTCCCAGGTTCAGCAGAGGATGACAGAAGGCCCATTTCTGCAGCGGCCCCTGGTGGCTCCTAACCAGACAGCCTGCCAGGAGGCCGGCACAGAGCGGGAGAGGCTGGGCAGCTGCTGAGGGCATCGCGTCTGAGGAGATACAGGGAAGCAGCACAGGGACGAGACCAGGGCAGGCCTCTTCATCTCCCACCAGCAACCCTTCCCGGCCTCGGTTCCTCCCCTCGGGGACCAAGCCAACCCCACTGCCTGCCCCCAGCGTCCTTGGCATCCTCACCAGCTCTGGGAACTCTCCCTGGGCACCCACGGCTCTCCCATGGCTCCGACTTCTTCCCCCACGTAGGGGAGACCTGTCCCTACCAGCTGCCATCCCGGGGCCACCGAGACACCTCCAGGGGCCTCCCCTCTGTCAACCCGCTGGAGCCAGGCACATTCCTTCCCCCAGAGCCTGCTTCCTTCCACCCGCACCAGGGTGCCCCCCCACACCCCTGCCCGCTCTTCTACCTGCCCTGCTTCTAGAACCTGCCTTCCCGTGCCCTGTCCAGGGCAGGTGGGGGACTCACCGGGCCACCGAGGCCGTGCTGGGCAGCTGTTTTCTTCACCTCCGGCTTGGACGCGATGATGAGGTAGGTCTCGATGCCCTTCTCGTCCAGGTACTCACAGCGGCTGCCCCCCTCACCTGGCTCCACGTCGAACTCGCCCTTCAGGCAGTCCAGGGTGCTCTGGGAGATGTGCACACGCCTGGACGGCAGCGAGAGGCCCGGGCCCAAGGCCCGTCAGACCCATCAGGCCGGCAGACCCCGGGGAGGCCACCCAGCCCTCTGAGCCTCAGCGCTAGACCCACGAGCCAGGGAGGACACGTCCTCGGCCGCCCGGAGCACCGAGGGAGGTAAGGAATGCGGAAGGCCGCCCTCAACTCTGCCGTGAGGCGTGTACTTCGTGGGTTCCTGGCGGCAACACGGCTGTCGGGGGCAATGAACCCATTTCTGGGGAGTCACCGCAGAGAGATGAATCGTGACTGCCCTCGGGGGGTGTCCACCTTGACCGGCCGAGTCCGGGAAAAAGCTCCAGCCAGGTGGGTGGCCGCACGGTCACTGCGAACCCCTGCCTCAGCCCCCGCACCTCCCGGCTGGGAAGGAACGCTTGCTCACCCGGGGATGCCACCGGCCTCCATCTTGTTGGCCACAGTGACGTCGGTCGACCACACATCGTACTGCCAGCGTTTCTGGCCCAGGACGCCCCCTAGCACGGTGCCTGTGTGCACCCCCACACGCATGTCCACCCCCGTCTTCGTCTTCTCCCGCACGTACCTGCCAGGCACACATGGAGAAGAGGGGGCTCAGGCTTGGCCGTAGCAAGGTGGCCGTGGGAGGGGTTCTGCATGGGGTTTTTCCCCTCCTGGGCCCCCCACGGCTCTCTGCTTCCACTTGAGCTGAGTAACCTGCGGTTGGGGGTCCAGCCACCGGCCTGCGCCCAGACCCCTCATCACAGGCTCGCGTGGTGGGGGTGCGGGCAGGAGACAACAGAGCGAAGGCTGCTGCCTCCCCGCATCCACCTGCGCTGGACACCACGCCGGGGCTCACGCGCAGCTGGGAAAGCTGCCCCCCAGCACAGCATCTGTTTCTAGACCAGTGTCAAAGGAGCTCTAATCCGAAAGACGGTAACAATGCAAAACAGCCCTCTGGTGGCAAGGTGACCCCTCCTGGCCCCCACTGTGGTTGAGGGGAGAAGCTTCAGCAAGGAGCCCCCTTCCCTTCGGGGGCCTGATCCAGCCAGGGCCTGCCTTGTAGGACCTCCAAGGTGCTTGTGGTAGGACAGCGATGGGAAGTGTGAGGACAAGTGTAACGTCCTCATGCCTCATAGCACCGGAGGCGGGAGCCCTGGTTGGGAGCCCAGAGCAGAGGCCAGGGTTCCAATCCCACGTGGCCACACAAGGACTTTCTGACCAGAGATGAGCCTGGAGGCTCACAGCGAGAAAACACCGAGAGAAGGACAGAGGATCTGAGAGGAAAGTCCAAACAAACGTGAGGGGGTGCGACAGACTTCGCCATGACTGCCACTTCTCCAGAAAACCCTGGCAGATGGAGGCTGGGCCCCTCGGAGGCCGTGGAAGGCTCGCAGCCCCTCGTGACGAATGCGAACCACGTCCCCGCTTCCCAGAACTGGACACTGAGCGGCCTGTCGACCAACGCAGCACCCGCATGACGTGGGGGCCTGGGGTGCGACCCAGGAAGGCCTGCCTCTCCCGTGGTCCCTGGCCCTCGCCCCGGCCCCCCCCACTCACGAGATGGCCTCCACCATGGCAAGCCCCATGAGGATGGAGCAGACGGCGTGGTCCTCCCGGTAGTCGGGCAGGCCGCAGATGCAGTAGTAGCAGTCGCCCAGGATCTTGATCCGCAGCTGGTGGTATTTCTGAAGGGACAGGGGTGGGGGTGGCTCTGAGTCCCTCCTCGACACAGCGGGAGGAAACCGGGTGCGACAGGGAGGGCCAGGCCCGCGCCCCGAGGGGACCCCCGACCCCGAAAGCCGGGCGAGCCCGGGGACTCACGGCAGCCAGCTTGTCGAAGCGGGCAAACAGCTCATTAAGCAGCTTCACGAGCTCCTGGGCACTGCAGGCCGAGGACAGCTGGGTGAAGCCCACGATGTCCGCAAAGAGGATGCTGCGGGAGGAGGAAGGGCCGCGGCCGTGAGGCTCCAGACACCGTGCTGGCCCGCCCCCGCCAGCCCCGGCTCCCAACCATGGTTCAGCCAGGATCCTGGCAGACTGGGCTCTTGCTCAGGCCCCAAAGCAGTGAGATCCTGCACTTCCAGGGCGGGTTCGGGGCTCCACGCTTTTGTGGGCCCCTCAACAGGGCCTCCTTCCCCAGTACTGCCCGCTCCCGGCTCCAGGGTGAACCCACCCTTCCTAGAAGGAGCATGGCTGTGAGTTCCAGTGCTGGCCCTGAACGGCTGGGTGACCTCCCGGATGTCACCTCCCCGCCTGGGGTGATGTCTGTAGGATGACGGGCTGGACCACATGGCCCGGATGTCTCAGCCTCAGCCTCAGCATCGCCTGGCACCACTGCTTCTGCGGGGGCCGAGGCTCACACAGCGGGGGTGGCCTGGCTTCTAGGCCTGGGGAGGACTCTGGAACCCCACAGGGCATGGCCAACCCCACAAAGTCCGCCCCCGCCCCGTCCTGCTCTTGCGGCCCGGGGCGGGGGCGGCGCACCTGACGTTCTCGTGCCGGTACATGTACATGGTGTTGAACTGCTGCTGGTCCTTCTGGCTCTCGTCCTTCTTCATGTCCTTCAGCATCTCGTCCGCCACGTGCTTGGGCAGGATGGAAAGCATAAGGTTCTCCTGCGAGGGGGAGGACAGGGTTAGTGGGGGGGCAGGTCCGGCCTGCATCCCTCCAGGGTTCAGGTATTTCCCGAGGCGGCTGTCAGGCGGAGCCCTTCCGCGAAGACCCCACGCTGGGAAGCAGCCAGAGGCCCAGGTGGCAACTTCCTGTGACTGAGCTTCTCCGGGCCCTGACGGGAGTCAGACACTCATACAGAAACCCACGCTTGGTTCTATACCTCTAGGACATCCTCAAGGCCACAGGGAAGGCGACAGTGCTTACGTTACTGGGAGCCCCCAAGGGCAGGACCTGTGTCATCCACCCCACCTCGCACAATCACTTCAGAATTCTGATTCGACGTGACTGAAGACCTACCATGTGCCAGGTAGCCCGCTGGGTACCAATGCTACCAAAGGAGTGAGTCTCTGCCCTCAGGGCTGAGGGTCTCATGGGGGACAGGTAAGTGTGCCCACTGCGGTGTGGCATGCATGTGCCCAGACGAGTGAGGGGGAGCAGGGGAGTAAGAAAGAAGGGCGCCAGAATCATCGGGGTGTATCAGGGGCAATCAGGAGGGCTTCCTGGAAGTGAGGCTTGAAGATTAAGATGCTGAGAACATCGTGTCTGAGGGAGCCACATAAAAGGCACAGAGACCTAAGGACCCCAGGTTCAGGGACCCACAGGTTCTTCTGTGGAGGCAGAAACAGGGAACTGCAGCTCCAGAGGTAGGTTTGGATGGGGGTGTCGGGGAGGGGGGCGGGGCGGGGCGCAGTCAGCACACTGCCATCTGCTGGGCAAATCCCGCCACTGCCTGCTTGCACAAAGGAAGTCTTGCTGGCCCCCAGCCATGCTCGCTTGTTTCCTGTCATCTATGGCTGTCTTCTCCCTCCAAGAACTGAGTTGTTGTGACAGAGAACATGTGGCCCGCAAAACTGAAAGGGCTCTTCTGGCCCTTTCCAGAAAACGTCTGCCGACCCCCGTTTTGCACCACAAAGGGCCTCAGGTGCCAGGCGAGGAACAGGGCGCTCCTTCCTGAAAGCTGCAGAGAAGGACCAGGGCAGACACGGCGGGGCGGGGTGACCAGTCAGCTGTCGTCCAGGCAGAGGGGGGCTTGGGGACGGCTTGCACCAAGCAGGCAGGACAGGCCCGCAGCTTGGGCTTCTCGGTGGAAGGTGCTGGTCTGAGGAGTCAGGAACAGAGAGACCTGAGGGGACAGACAGGGCTGGTTTGGGACATGCTGCAGGCAGGGGCTGAGCCGGCTGGGAGATGGGGCAGGAGATGGACCCCAGGAGGAGGTGAAGCCAGACACGGAAGCCCAGGCCAGGCGCCGCATAACAAGGCCCTGCGCCCCCAGTGGGGAGGCAGGTGAAGGATGCGGGGAGAAACCTGAGGCTGCGGCTCAAGCTGAGGTTTTCGGGATGGGAACTCTGAAGGGTCAACGGCTTCGGGAAGTGTGGCTACGGTGAGGCTCTCCGGAGGCCTGTGGGGTGCAGCAGCAAAGCTGAGGGCAGCCAGGGAGAAGTGGGGGGCACGGCGGGAATGGGAGGGGACGGAGAGGCATGCCTGGGTCTGTCCCCCGTGCTGGAGTGATTCTGAGGGACCAGACCACGTGCTGCTAACCAGGTTGAGGGACAGGGAGGGGTAAGGCGGGAGGGGCGGGGGGGGGG
>ML101844.1:11178-57297 GCA_003697995.1 Taxidea taxus jeffersonii
GGGGGGGGGGCGCCCAGGAACACGGTGTCTAGCCGGCCCGCTGAGGGAGCCACCTGGGTGCAGGGGTGGCCAGGAAACCAAGAGCTGCTGCCCGCATCCTCAGCGCCTGGGGCCAGTCCAGGCGTCACAGGACCACAGAGAAACAGAGGCTGTGGGTCCTGGTGGGCACAGGAGTGGGGGACCCCGCCTTCCACAAGGGCCTGGGAGGGTGCGGGTCCCACTGGTTCTTGTTTTCTGTTGTGTTCAGTGGACCCCGAGGCCAGAGGCCCCAGCCCTGCGTATTAAACACGTCTTCTCTAGGGCAGGAGAACCAAGGTGTGGAGGTTCTGCTCTTCTCCCCGGAGTGAGGCAGCCAAGCGCCCCTCGGGGACCCGGGCCCGTGCCCCCCATGAGGCAGAGGACTAGGGCCTCAGCTGCTCTGGGAGAAGATGGCTCTGCTGTAGGGGCAGCCCCTGCCTTCTGCTCCCATGACTGTCTGCAGACCAGAGCCCCGGCCCACTCACCCCTGCACCACAGGAAGTCCCTCTCACCTGTCCCTCCTTCTTGTGGCGAATCACACCATAAGGACCAGGCGGGCCCTCGGCCCAGTGTGTGGAGCACGGCTCTCACCTGAAGCACCACAGCCATGACCACCTTTCTCCCATTTCCATAGCTATGTGGCTCCCGCTGCTAACCACCCCGCAAGAGGCGCCACTGCCGAGGAACAAGGCGCCCAAATCAGCCCAGTGTGCCCTGCTGTGGCTCCCCCTGAGCCCAGGAAGGAGCACCGGGCACAGTCCCTGTGCCCACTGCCCGCGCGTGGTGAGGGGCCTTGGGAAACCGGACTGACCCCAGGCAGGAGCAAGCACTCAGCTGCGGCAGAACGGGGGCCACAAGCGGGGTTTTTCGGACAAGCCGGAGACCTGGGGCCCTGCCGGCTCTCAGGGCGCCCTGGCGGGGAGCTGCCAGAGTCTGGAGGGGTGAAGGCGGTGAGCGCTGGGGCAGGAATCCAGGCTAGCAGGGACGGGAGCACGTGGTCAGGAAGAGCTTGGGCTCTGGGCCCCACGGCCCAGCTCAGACCCCGGCCCCGCCACTGAGACACGGGGTGACACCATGCGACTCTCAACTATCCTTGGCCTTGGCTTCCTCACCAGTAAAGCAGGAGGAAAAGTGACTCCTCACCGCAGGGCATGAAGGACAGTGCCTGTATACAGCAAGTGCTCGATACACTGCAGCTGTTACGTCACCTGGGGAGAAGTGCTCCTGAGGGTGTGGGGATAGCAGGTGCCTTAGAAAGCCGAGGCCTAAAATCCTTTGGGCCTTAAAGGTGACCACAGGTTTATGACAGGTTAAGAGCCCCAGTGGGGTGTCCAGGGTAAGAAGAAAGTCCTTAGGGTCACTTAGGCCTAGGAACTCTGTCTGGTCCGGGCACAACAATGAAGGGGAGACAAAGCTGGCTCCCTCCTTCTATGCATGTCCCAGCCTTGCTCTCCCTCTGTCCCCCCATCCCTTCCCAGACCCTATCACATGTGTGTGCAGGTGCTTGCTAAGGGGAAGAAGAGGTAGACGTGTGAGGAGTACAGGAGGGCCCAGCACGCAGGTGTGTGCGCAGGGAGGGGCTGCGGGACACCAAGGATTAGGAAAGTCCCAGTGTTGAGCTGGACTCCCGGCCAGTCGGCCTACCAGCCCCAGCAGCCAGCACCCATAGGATCAAGCCTTTCCCCCGTGCTCACACCCCACCTCAAAGCCCTGTCCCTCCAGAAGAGCCTCTCCGGGCAACCTGGGAACCAGCCCAGTCCTGTGTGGTGCTCTGTGCCCCGGACCACAGTCCCAATTTCCTTGAAAGCACGGCTAGGCCTCTACAAGGGAACAGGGCCACGCAGAGCAGCTGAGGGATGTGGCTTAGTCTCCCCAGCATAGAGGCAGAGCCCACTCTTCCTAAAACAGCAACTACTATATGTTTCAGGAGTCATAAGAATGTTCCAGGCCTCTGGCCCATTAATGGCTCTCCTGGGAATTTTTCTAACAAAAATAATTCATGAGAAGTAAAAAGACATACATGTCAGAAAGACTTCAAGGCAACATCACTCACACTTGTGGAAAAGACTAGAAGGCCCAAATGCCCAGGAAGTGGCTCATTCAACTGGGACACATCCTTGGGATGAACCTCAGAAATCATCATAATGACAAGTGCATGAGGCGAACATGACCAAAGGGGAAAAGACCCAACACTGTATTCTGAGAAGGGGACAGCAGACCCAGGTGTGGCCCTGAACCACGGCAGGAGAGCATGTGCGAGAGAGAACAGGGTACTCCGACCTGGCGAATGGAATCCAGAGAAAACGGGAGAGGTTTTTCACCGCTATATGGTTATGCTGCCGCTGATTTTTCACGTACTTCTTCACTTGATCTTAGCCAAAAGGCCGAGAAGCGATTCACGTACTTCTTAAACAGGAAATAAACACAAAACTTCCTGTTGCCGCCAGCTGTGACCCTGACCCCCCTTGGCTGCAATGGCCAGATTTCTTAGAAAGGGAAGGGCCCTGCGAGTCTACCGGGCTCGCTCCGGACTCCCACGTCCACCTGGATGTAAGCTGAGGAAGGAGACTGATGCCCAGGTTCGAAGCCAGGACGGAACTCCCTCCCCACAGCACACGAGGAAGGGGGCAGGGGTCCTCTCCGGGGGCCCAGTGACGGGACGATCCCCCTGGGCTGGTTTCTGCATCTGGTTCTCAAGTCTCGCCTCTCCCCAGGCAAATGGACACTACTGGCCAATATCAACACTGTCCCTCTTCTTTGCTAAAACTTCCTCACCTCCCCTGTATTTTCTTGTGTGTGTAATTCTGCTTCCATTTTGACCAGACCAAACCGGGGACGGGGGAAGTGGTTTCTCCCAGGTTCCTCAGAGTCAGTGGTGGATCCAGAACAAGAACCCAGGGCTCCTGGACCGAAAGAATGGGTGGGATTCTCTTTTTCACCAAAGGATGTGCTTTTGACAATTCTCTCATCCAAATTGGATGCTATTTTGCTGCAAATATGACGGAACATGACATACCCAAATCTTCCCTAATAAGGACCTTATGATGCTGTTCTAGAAACCCATATGAGGACTCTCCCGTGGGTGAGCCACCGGAACGTCCTTTCCGTGCTGCCCCATGCTTGTGGAGTTGAGCTGGGACGTCCGGCCACTCCTGACATGGGTCCTCCTTGCAGAAGCAGACCCAGCGGGGACCTCTGTGGCTGCCTCAGCACTGCGGCCCGGCAGCAGACCAGACCCCTCTGGGCCTCAGGGAGAGCAAGCCAGGGCTCACAGCAGCTGCTGGCATTCCTTCTGATGGGTCAGCAGAGGAGAAGAGACAGGTGCTACTGAGGGAGACTCCTGGCTCTCCATGACAGACCCTGGCAGGCCACAGTGACCCCTCAGCCCCTGTATGCCCTCCTCACAGGCTGAGGGGAGGGAAGAGGGGCCAATGCTGTGAGGCCTGGTCTCGGTGACTGGCCGTGGACCCTGAATGTAACCAACAGGGCCAAATGGGAGGGCTCAGAGATGCTGAGTCACCCTAAAGCTGTGATAGAGGCCAGCTGTGGGGGCCCCAGAAGGCCTCCACCATGACACATGCACAGCATGGGGCCACCCAACTGCCCGCAAGGGGCCCAGTAAGGTTAAGAGGGGAAATGTGGCATCGTTTGACACCGCTACCCACAAGAGCAGAAATCTATGGCAAATCCCTGGATGTCTGGGCTCTGGGAGGTCCCTGCTTCCAACGAGCCCATCCCTCAGGACCTCAGGCCCCACAGCCCCATCTGGCCCTCACCCGAGGCCGCTTCCTCATGAGGCCCAGATGCCCTCAGGTAACTCAAGACCACATTAAAGTTTGGAAGCACCCCTTTAAGAGCCTTCAAGGAAAGAGTTTCTCAAGGAAACTGTTCACCTTGGCCCTCATCAGGGAGGGACCACACAGTGCAGGAGCCTGAGGCCAGGCATCAGGGGTAGGCTGCGGGGCTGGGAAGCCACCCAGAGGTGACACGGAGCAACCTTCAGGCCTGAGGGTGTGTGGAGAAGGAATGGTGCTTGCCTGGAGGTTCCCACGAGAGGAAGCTGGTCAGGGAAGGCTTTGGGGAACAGACTGTCGCTTCTAGAGCAGGAAAAATGTTCTACGAGTCAAAGCAGTTCAAACAAGGAATATGCTGCCCTGAGAGCTAGTGAGCTCTGGTCCCGGACGCCGGGTGAGGAGGCTACGGGAGGGGGCCAACCACAGGATGGTCCAGGGGACGGGGACGTGCCAGACTCATCAGGCCGAGGCCTGAGGCCCTGCCACATGAGTCCACGCAGAGAGACGGGGAGGTGGGGAAGCTGCCTCACATGGTCTCTCCCCAGTCCCGCTGTGCTTTGACGGCTGTCCTAAAAATGCGCACCAAGTCAAGGCCTGGACCCGCTCTGGGAAAAGAACCAAAGGAAGCAAAAGAACGAACAAGCCTTGAACGTTTCTAGTAGACTTTCTGGGTACCCAGATTCCACAGAGAAGCACCGGAGCCCGCCCTGGGCGCTCTACAGAGGCGGGGTGGGGACGGGCTGGGGTGCAGCGTGTGTCCCGGGCCCGGGCAGGGATCTGTAACAGGCATTTGCCGCACCTCTCAGGCGGGCCGTGAGCCCCTGACAGGGACAGGTGGTCCGCATGGCCTCCACCAGGCTCTGGGAAGGAACCAATCGCACCCCCTTCTCCTCAGCAGTGACTCAGACCAGGCCTCGCCTTTGTGCATCTGGGGACTGAGACAGAAGCAGGAGGCCCGTGCTACCCGCGGGGCCCTGGGGCGGCACTCGGGACTGGATTACAGCACGTGGCCTGCAGGGATGTGGACACCTGAGCTCGGCTGATGAGCAGCTAAGTTTCTGTAACATCCTTGTAAAGGGGCGGAGGGAGGGAGGGAGACTTAAAAGGCAGCGAGGAACCAGCAGCGCCTGCACTGAGCAAGAATGGAGTCTGTCTGCATGCTGTGTCCTTGTGCATGCCCGCGTGTGTCCTGTGTGTGTACCGTGTGCACTCACGCACGTGCACACAGACACACACACACACACTTCACTACAACCCTTCACAGGCTGTGAGTGCACGCACAGCTGTCCCCAAACACATCTGCTCTGGGCCTGATTTCTCCAGATTCTTGGAGCTGCCAGGCCACTTGAAAGGCAAAGAATGTCCAAGGACCACAACAGGTGCCCATCCTGGCCTGACCAGCTGAGCAGAGGAGGCAGCAGAAGGAAGGAAACAAGGAGCAGGAGGACCTGGCGGGCGCTGGGAGGTGGGAGCCCACACAGCTCACCTCTCCTTGATGAGAGGGCGAAGGGCCACGACGCATGAAACCAGGAAACTCCCGAGCTGCTGTGTGCTCGGGGCACGCAGCCACCATCTAGACGAGGGACCCATCCGGGCTGCCCCATCCAAAGACATGGTCATCACGTCACTCAAAGAACAGTCACTGGTCATCTCTGCCAGTCCCTAAGCTAAATGCCGGCAAGATCACAGGTAAACAGTACTCCTGAGAGGTCCAACGGCCTGGGCACTCAGGTCCCCCCAGTGACTGGTCTCACGGCCGGAGCGCTTTGCTGTCTTCAGCCAAGGGCTGTGGGCATTCACAGGCAGCTCAAAGACCGGCATCTCTTTAAACAAGTCCCTGGAATGTGAAAACAGCATCCCCAGAGTCTCCCAAGTTGTCAGCTCCAAGAAGGAAGCAGTGCCATGCTTAATCTCAGCACAGGGGGCGCCAGACCAACAAGTCACCACCAGGCCATGTCATTGGCGACAGTGCAGAAATCACACAGACCCAGGGGCAGCGCAGAACTCTGACCCTGCTAGAGGAGGAGAGGGGACACTTGCCTAGACTCCTGTACGGTCTCCAGAGATGGGGGCCACCGTGCGGGCCAGGGGGACTGCCATCTCAGGAGACCACCCTTTGGGCCCAGAGACGGCCACGTGTGTGGTGTCTGCAGCGCTCGCCCAGCGTGGTTGGTGCAGAGCAGGTGCTCCTTAGAGGTTCGGCGAGATAATGAGCTGTCAACTAGGAGCCGTGGCCCAAGGGGCAAGCCGTCACCTTCGAGAACAGCACCAACTTTCTGCAATCAAACAAATGCTGTGTGGTCTGTGCTGTCCCAGATGGTAGCCACGAGCCACTTGTAGCCACTGGGCACAGGGGACGTGGCTGGTACAACAGACACACTGATGCTTAATTTTTAAATTTTAATTAATTTAAATGTACATGACCACATACGACTAGTTACTTCCCTATCAGTGCCGTTCTAGACACTGTAGCAAGTGTGGCTGACAGGCCAACTCTGGGTAACGGAGAGCCGGTGCCTGGAGGACGCCGAGGCCACGTCTGTGATCACTGGGAAAGACCTGCCATGTCTGTGGTGGGAGCAAAACCATGGGCTTCCGTCCTTGCTCAACCCACCCAGGCGTGAAGGTTCCAATGAGTTTGACAGACCAGCTCTCCACCTGTGAGGTCACTGGTGGTTTGGGTTTGCTCCCTTTGCCTCCTCCCACTGGAGCAGTAAATCTTACCAGTGCTTTTCCCAAACGCAGCTCCCACCTTCCTTTACTCTCTGGGCCTCTGCTCGGCCCCAGCCCTGGCTGGGCTTCCGACCCCAGGCTCTCCCACGCGAGTGACGAGTGATGGGTGCTCTGGGGAGGACTCCATCTGCCACGTGTCCTGCTTCACCTCTGCACTTAGCCCCTGCTGAGTGCGGCACCCACCTCTGCCCTTCCACGGGGACCGGGACTCCACTCTCCCCAACGTGCACTGGCCGGCACCCACCCCCCTTCTTGAAAAGCCACCCAAGAATCCGCACCCGTCACGTCACAAACACAAGTCTGAACACACGTCTCCCAGCCCTTCTGACCCTGGCCATCTGGTTGCCAACTTTCACTGGGCTCCCCAGCCTGAGGTCCTGTCCTACAGGAACCCCCTCCTCACCCCTGGAGGGCCCCTCCGGGGGACGCAAATGCACACCTGGCCAGCCAGCCTCCCAAACGTGCAGGCAGGGCCCAGGAAGAGCTGGGTGCCATCAATTCTCCTCCTAGATGTCAGAAAGACGGACTCTCCACCCCCCACCGAAGCTGGGCCTCTCACCGTCCTCCCCCTCCAACTGCCTCTTGGCCCAAATCCTGACCGCCATCACGGACTCCCCACCCTCCCACCTCCTGGGTCACTCAGCAGTGAATCCTGTTGGCTCTGCCTTCAAAACACATCCAGAATCGTTCTCCTCATCCCCTCCATCCTGGTCTGAGCCATTATCCTCTCTCCCAAAAATTACCGCATCGCTTCAAATTGGTCGCCCTGCTTCCACTGCTCGCTCTTCTCTACCAGCAGCCAGATGGATCCATTGCAACCTACCACCCTCCAGTGTCTCCCGTCTCCCTCAGGGGAAAGCCATGGTCCTTACAAGGCCTTGCAGGACTGACACTCACCTCCCCCCTCTCTTCCCCTCATTTCTACTCCAGCTGCAGCCACTGCCATGATGTCATGTGAACCTACCTCAGGGCCTTGGCACTTACTGCTCCCTCTCCCTAAACATTGCACAGCTCCCACACTGACTTCCGGTCTCTGCTCGAATCTTACTTTATCTGAAAGCCTCCTATGCTTCATCCCCTGCCTTGCCCACCACCTTCCTACCTGATAATAGCATATGCTCATTTAATATCTGTCTCCCCACTGGAATCTGTTCTGCTGACAACCACATCCCAGCGCCGAAGACAGGGCCCACAATATTCGTGCGATTAATGCTCTCTTTTAGACCTTTTAACAAGCTTACTCCATTCCCACTTCACAAGGAGGTTCCAAGGGCATAAGTAACGAACTCAGGGTCATGTGGCAAGTAAGAGGCTGGTGAGGATGTGAATGCAAGTCTGACTCCTGAGCCCTGTGTTCTCGTATCTTTCCATTTTCCAAGGCAGCCAGGTATACAAGTTTTTAAAGAGAATGTCCAAATTTTTAACTATTACAAATGTTTTAAACTCCAGGCAAGGTCAAAGGAAGCAGATCCCCACAGGCCAGGTGTGGTCCAGAGAAGTCACCCGTGAAGCTGCCAGTACCCAGAATGGAGGCCCCCGCCTGGAGGGAGGGCGTGCCAGCTCTCTGGGGGTTTTGCCGGGATGATTCAAGGAGGTAACCCCATAAAAACGCAGCCCAGGGCTCGGCACAAAGTAACCTGCTGATAATTACCCCACGACAAAACAAAACTTTGGGTCCCTGGCCAGAGAGAGGACAGGACTCAGCACAGCCCCGGCCACACTGGTCATGGACATAGATGGTAGTCGCTAAAGCCGGGGACACACACACAGCGGGCGTGGGGGGGGAGCGCTGCAGCTCTGACCGCCACTGCCCCCCGCCCCCGGGGCCACAGCTCAGAAGCCACACGGCCCACACTCAGTCCTGGGGCTGCCCTACCCAGCAGACGCCTGCCAACCACCGGGAGCCCCCACGGCTCGGGAACAACCTGTCCTCCGTGGGCTCGTCCCTTGCGTTATTTAAAATGTGGATTTATTCTGCTAAGTCCTGAAACGTTAGAATGAAGAACGTTTTGTGAAATCTGAGGGGTGGGTAGTGGAGCCCACAGAAGCACGAATTCCTGCTTCACGCCCTGGGCCACTCGCCTTCTGGCTTTTCTCAAACCACGACACGCTCGTGGCTAAAATGAAACTTAAAAATATCCGATACACTGGAAGTTCAGGTGGCAAGTCTATTTCGAGGCTGGTGTTGGGGTGCATGGTGGTCGGCGGCTCTCTGGGGGTGGACGGGTCTGTCCCGCCCACAGCAGGGGCTGATGGCACAGCAGCCTGGCCCCAGGCCCCACCCGAGGAGCCAGAGGCACAGCTGCTGCGACCACGCTCCTCCCACCCCGCACCTGCCCCGCCCACCCAGTGGCTCCCCAGGAGTCGGGTCCCCAGCCCCAAGCTCACTGTTGCCAGGCTAAGAGCCAGCACGTTAAGGATGGACACCAGACGCCCTGACCCCAGGGCAAGAGGTAGCTGGTCTCTCTCTGTGTGTCCTTCTCGCTCTGTGTCTGTGTGTCTGTCTCTCTCCTGCCCCGACTTCCCTCTCCCCAACCTCGAGAGGCGTGGGCAGAGGTCCGCGAGGAGGGCCATTCAAGAAGACAAGGAGCACAGCTTACGAAGTGACAGCACGCCAGAGTCCCAGGCTCTGGGGCTCCCAGGAGAGAAGTCTGTGACTTTCCCGGTGAACAGGTGGTTCTTCCCTCCAAGATGTCAAGGCAGAAGGTCACCCCCTGGAGGAAAGACTCCAGCATGAAGAAGAAACGCTGCCCCCTGGTCACAGTGACCCTGGGTGTTGCCTTTAAGTAGAAGGAAAAGCAGAGAGAAGGGGCTGTTCTGTCCTGCACATGCCTCCAGGGGCTACATGAAAACCACCCAGCATCCACTCGCACCGCGCTCCTCAGGATGCCCCAGAAGATGACCTGGCCCCCTGGCCCTCTCTGAGGCCAGCGGATGCTTCTCTAACCTACAATCAACCCTGCGCAGTCAGCCCTGGGCTCTCCCTCCTCCCTTCTGACGGGTGGGGTCCAGGGCAGCCCTCCCTTCCCCGAGTAAGGACAGGCCCACCCATTTACTAGAATGTGGTCTAAAGGAAACGCTGGCCGCTGCCACATCCTGTCATCCCTCCATCCTCCCCGGCGTCCTCCTCCAACCTTGTCCCACTCCTTGGGAAGTTAATTCTGAGTGTGAGATCCAGAGAAGCTCGGAATTCTGTCGTTTGCACCTGGCAACAGGTATGTGCTGCGCAGGTTTCCTGTCGGCCTGCCGTTGCCACACTCCGGTTGAGCCACTTAGCAACCCTCGAGGTCCCCAAGCATACCCTGGAATATGGCCACACGGGAATACAGAAAAACAACGCAGTTCTCCAGTCCTCTGGGCTCCCTGCTCTACCCTAACAGGCCCCTGGAGCTGGGGAGGCGGGAAGGGGGGCCCCAAGTCCACCCTATGGCCCCGTGTCCCAGGCTGATGCAGGGGCTGCCTCCACAGTGGGACAGGTGCTCAGCAGAAAGAGTGCCCCATGCCTGCCAGAGGTGCCCTCCCAGAGCTCCAGCTCCCAATGACCTTGGGGCAGTCAGGACCCCCCCCACCCCATCCTGCAGACAGGAGACTGGGGTCAGAGAGGCTGCTGCACCCGAGAGACTGGAATCTGAGAACCCCAATCCCACTCCTTCTCACGACACAGACATGCCCACTTCGGTGCCAAAGCGGAAGGGGAAGCCTGCACACCAAGGCCCGGGGCTGCTTCGCACCTTCCAGAGGTGGGGGTGGGGGTGAGGGGGCCACTGTCAGGGGTCGCCTGCCATTACCAGCAGGAGGCTGGTCATCTTCATGAAGGAGAGTACGACCTCCCATGTGACGGGGGCAAAGAAAACAGAATCAGAGGATCTGGGATGGGATCCCCTCAGCCCGGCTGAGGAAGGGGAGGAGGCCCAGAGAGGCCACCGTCCTGCTGGAGGCCTCCCAGCCGCCAGGGCAGCTCCCCCCATTGGTGTACACGCTGCTTCCCCGCCTGGCAAAGCTTAGAAAACAAGATAAATACACGTCGACAAAATCCAAAGTGAGACACGAACCATGATATACTCAATTTGAAATGAGGCCTCCTCTGCAAAGGATCTACTGAGCCTATTTTTAATTGGGAATTTTTCACCAATGCATCTAAACACTGTGAGGGGCCACAGAGGCCCAGACCTCAGACAGCTCCTCACAGGGGAGCCACAACCAAACCAGCTTCCCGGACTTTCTGCAGCCCTTTCTAGCATTTTCACATCTACAATCCCCGCTTTTTTTTTTTTTAAGATTTTATTTATTTATTTGACAGAGATCACAAGTAGGCAGAGAGGCAGGCAGAGAGAGGGGGGGAAGCAGGCTCCCTGCTGAGCAGAGAGCCCGATGCAGGACTTGATCCCAGGACCCTGAGATCCTGACCTGAGCTGACCTAAACCACTGAGCCACCCAGGCGCCCCTATAGTCTCATTTTTATTCTCACCAGAGGTCTTCGTGGGAGGACAGCGATATGAGATTGCTGACCTTTCCTCCTCACCTGCACTCAGCCGAACTTCCCAGATGTCAGTCGGCCCTGCCACCCAGGGAGGGAGCCAGCAGGGTCCCATCCTACCTGGGGCCCCTCCCCTAGACAATGTCCCCAAGGCAGGAGCCTGCGCGACAGCAGCTAATAGCACGAAAGGGCTTTGCAGTCTCTAGACCCATCTCCATGCTCTTACTTCAGCGATTTCCAGACAACCCCATGACGATGGCATTATCTTTAATCTTACTTTTTTTAATCTTACTTTTGCAGAAAAGTGAAGACCAAACAGGCAGAGTGCCAACATCACAAGGCAAGGAGGTGGGAAAGCCGGGTCTCCCTGTTCCCCAGAAAATGCTGGAGGAAGTGATAGACACAGATCCCAGGGCCAAGCTCATCCGTGGGGCTCACCTGTGGTGCAGGCTTCAGACCCTGGGGTCGGTCCCAGGGAGAGGCACACACAGGACAGTGGGTATGTGCGAGGACCTCAGGCCTCGGTCCTTACGGGCAAGGAAAGCAACCAGCTGCTCAGGGCTGGTGCAACGCTCACGCAGTGCCTTTCTGCGCAGTTTTGAAGATCAGGCTTGGGTATGGGGTTTCCTTTCAGAGTGATGAACCCATTTTAGAACTAGATATGGTGCCTGCATTGCCCTGGGAAGGTGCTCAACGGCACCCTCTCATATGGTTACCTTGATGGTACAAGAATTTCACCTCCATAAGTGGAAAAAGGGAAAAAAAAAGCAAATTTGGAAAGTTCTAAGACCTTTTCTAGCGAGAACAATTTATCACATTGTAGTTTTTTAAGTTTTAAGATTTTATTTATTTGACAGAGAGAGAGAGAGATGTCAGGAAGGGGAACACAAGCAGCGGCAGTGGGAAAGGGAGAAGCAGTCCTGCTGAGCAGGGAGCCCAATGCAGGGCTCAATCCCAGGACCCTGGGATCATGACTTGCGCCGAAGGCAGACATCCAACAACTGAGCCACCCAGCCACGCCCAAAGTTATTTTTAAATACTTCCCAAACACCCAAAGGATAAGAAGTTTGGGTGGTCTTTTCTACGCTTCTCTCTATCTGCAGATTTTTATCCGACAACAACCGTCCGCTAGGAGACAGCCCAGGTGCACCGGGCAAAACAGACTCTGTTCGGGATCCACAGTAGCCACGAGACTACTCTTACCAGCTGTCTACAAGAATAAAATGTTACTTCTATAATCAGGATAACATGCTAAGGACACTCTCAAAACACAGACGAAGACAAAAAGGCTTGTAGGGATAATCCTCTATCAGCGTTTTTTTTTTTTTTTTTCTTTATACTTGTCTGCATTTACCAAATAGTCTACAACGTATGCTAAAAAATACAGACCAGGAAAGCTCTTCCCTGCCTCCGTCTACCTGGCCTGTGACTTGAGCCAAGTGAGTCCTCCGCAGGAAAGAGCTCACGGGACGCCACCACCTCCACGGGGCCCCCCGCCCTGCCACTGGGGTTTTCAAATAGGCATTTCTGGAGGAGCTGCAGTGACCCCATGTCAAAGCAGCATCTTCTCAGTAAACAAGGAAGATCTAACCACCCCAGTGCCTTCTCGTTCACTGCTGGGAGGAGTGTACATTCTTCGAACCTCTATATGAGACAATTCCGTAATATTTCTCAACATTAACCATGAATGTGCCTCACTTCCTAAAAAATGAGAACTACTACCTAGAACTACCACATGACCCGTTAATTCTACTTTGGGGTCTGCACCCCAAAGAACTGAGAGCAGAGAGTCAAAACAGGTCGGCGTCCACCCGTGTTCACAGCAGTACGATTCCCCACCGCTGGGGGGGAAATAACCCAAGCGGGCATCCGCCCACGAGTGGATACACACATGTGGTGTGTACAGGCAACAGAACATTACTGCGCCCTGAAAAGGAAGGACGTCCCGCCACATGTGGCGCCACAGATGAATTCTGAAGGTGTTGTGTGAAGAGCAAGAAGCTGGTCGTAGACAGGCGTGATGCCACCGATGTGGTACTGAGGAAAGGGAAACTCATAGAGACAGAAAGTAGGATGGTGGCAGCCAGGGGAAAGGGCGGGCGGGCGGCTAGTGTTTCACGGCCACAGAGTTTCGGTCTGAGATGACGAAAAAGTCCTGGAAATGAACAGCAGTGAAGGTTGCACACAACACCGTGAACTCAATGCCACTGAGAACAGTACACTTGGAAGCCCAGTTAAGTAAATGCTACTTCTCGATCACGGAATAAGACACAGTCGTTTACAAGGATCAAGCAATGCAATGTCACTGTAGAACCCTCTAGAAGACAGGAGGTGAAAGACTTGGGGCAGGAGAGGGGTATACTACTTGCCTGTGTGTGCAAAGTCTGTGCCCCAGATTTGGAAGCAACTGGAATCCTGAAAGGGTCCACAAGACGTGACGGTGGCGGTCTGAGGGATGGTGAAGTGGATGGCCATGCAGGGAACCTTGCTTTCCATGGAATAACCTTTTTCACACCTTCATAATTTTATACCATATATACTTTGAGCTACTTAAAATTTAACTTCAAGACATTCAAGAGGATGTCCAACCTTTGCTTCTTGCTATTAGAGAGGTGCTTACACCAGATCAACGCTTCAGCCAAGACCAACCAGAAAAGCTGGGTAAGACAGCTCTCTGAAGACCATGGGAAACCACACAGGGAGCTAGGATGAGAAGGGACAAGGTTCTGAGGGTAGGGAAACACATTTCAGTGAGGCCGACATACTCTGCCTCTTTTTGCCCTTGAGGCCAGGGTTCGGAGGCTGGCCAGAGAGTGAGGGCTATATGCTTTCAAGGGGCTGGAGAGACAAGGATTACTGAGCTAGGATTCCAAGGCGGAACAGAGGGGCGAGGTCCTGGAGAGGAGAGACCCTTTTTCTACATACACCTTCTCGAAGCATCTGCCAGCCCCGAGCTACAGGAGGCAAGAGAGACCGAGAACCCAAGCAGAAAGTGACAGCGGAGAGGCTGAAGTCAAAGGGGAGTCTGGGCAGTCTCTTAGTGATGGGAGAGTTCAGGGCCCCTCAAGAGTGGAACCAGCCTTTGACTTAAAACCCCTGAAGGACTCTTTCTCAAGAGGAGGCACAAAGAGAAACCTGCTCTCAGACCAAAGCCCAGCCCTAAATCTTCTCGTCCCCATTCCGGATCAAGATGAAATGCAAGAGGAGTAAATCCTCTCAGGAGAGACATATTCACCGGAGCCACGACTACTCTCTGTACACAATATTCAGCATCTAATTTATCCAGCATTAAAAAAAAAAGTCCAGGATGCCACGAGAGGCAAAAGTCAATAGGGAAAAACCAAAAATCAAGAGGGAAAAGCAGACCCATTGGTCTGTCAGACATCACAGTTGTCAGAGCCTTTAAAATGTTCCATATGTTCCAAAGAATAGATGACAACACACAGAACTTAACTGGAGAACTGGAATCTGTTTTGTTTTGTTTTAAATCAAGTGGAAGTTCTAGAAATGAAAAAATAGTGAAATTAAGAATTCAAAAGATGAGCTCAAGCATCGATTTAATAAAGCAGATAAAAGGATTAGTAACTCGGAAGTTAGGTCAGTAAAAATACTCAGTTTGGAGCCCAGAAAGAAAAAAAAAAGATTCTGCAGGGGAAAAAAGAGAGAGACACACACGCATTCATGGAACATGGTCAAAATGTCTAATGAGGACATCTAGAGTCCTAGAAGGAAAAACCTCAAGCCATCAATTCAAGGAGCTCTTCAGATACCAGGCAGAGTAGCTGTAAAGAAAAGTGCTAAGCTCATCCTTAGGAAACCGTGGACAGCAAAGACCAATTGTAAAAGAAACCAGAGGAAAAACTACGCATCGTTTCAAGAGGAGCAGTGTGTGCCTGATAGCTGGCCTTTCAGCAAAAGCAGTGGAAGCCACAGGATATCGGAAAGACACCTTCAAAGGGCTCAGAGTAAAGCAGAGTCCACCTAGAATTCTCCCTCCGAGAACTGAACTTCAAAACTGAAAGCAAAATGGACACATTTCTAGGCAATTAGAAATGGAGAGAATTTACCACCGACAGACCTTCAAGAAAAGTGACACTAAAGGGGATTCTTCAAGAAGATGGAAACACAGAAATGAAGAAACAGAGAGCATCTGAGAGGGCAGGACGGGGGCAAGGGTTGCGCACTGGCTGTTTGCTGCGGAAGATGCAATCATACCATCTAACGGGGCTTCAGATATATGTTGAGTTGAAATATATTACAATTGCCAGAAAGTCTGGGGGAGGGGGAATTGAGCACTGTGAGGTCCTTGCACTGTGACCAAAAAGGTAAAAGTACTAGTTTGGAGCAGATGAAAATGCACGATTGACACGTACTGACATTATGTCATTGTTGGAAGATATTGTGATGCATTTTGCAAAATACATGTCATCCTTAAGTGCATCAAAGTCAATCAAAAAATGCAACGTCAAAAATAAAGTTCCGACAGATTTCAAAGGACTGAAATCATACAGAGTATGTTCCTCTGACTGCAGCAGAAGTAAACTAAGAATCAGTAATGAAAAGATGACCTTAAAAATTCCCTGGATCTTTGCAAATTAATTAATGTCCTCTCAAATAGCCCGTGGATCAAAGATACCTTGATGGAAATTAAGACATCAAAATTTGTAGAAGAAAGCGAAAGCAAGTAATGAGGGAAATCTATAGTATCTGGTGCATGCTTTAGAAAATAAAAGTGCTAAAATTAATTTGCTAAATTCCATATCGAGAAGGTAAAAAAGAACATGACGTTAACCCTCAAGAAAGTAGAAGAAAATCAAAGTCAAAAACAACAAATTATGGAAGTATACAAAAAAAGCAACAAAAAGGTGGTTCACTGAAAAGGCCCATTAATAAATAAACATTAATAAACCTTAACTAAGATAGATTAAGGACAAATAAAAAACAGAAGGCACAAACTACCAACACCAGTAATGAAAAAGGAACATCACTACAAATTCCACAAAGATAAAGAGAATAAACATGTCAAAAATGCAACATATTTATATGAAATGAATGAGTTCCTGAAAAAAACAAAGGCATTCTATAACTTACACAAAAAACCAAAAACTTTGTACTTGTGAAGGAAACTGAGTCTCATAAAGAAAACTCCTGAGCCACGGGACCTCACTGGTGAGTCCTTTCAATCCTGTAGAGAACCCGTACATTCTTCAAGCTCTCCCAGGTTAAAAAAAGGAAACACTTTTCAGATTAGTTCCTAAGTCCAGCACAACCACGATGCCCAAACCTGCCAAGGACATGAGAGGAAAGCAAAAATGCAAGCAGCTCTCCTTCATGCACACAGTCACTGGAGTCCTAAGGGAAACATGAGCAAACTGCAAGGCACAGTGGTGCTGGGAGGCTGCAGAATTCTGCCCCTCCTGAAGAGGACAGTGTTTTCCTCATTTCCAAAGGGACTCGCGCATGTTATCCCATCTTCACCAAAGGTTTTATTCTCATGTATGCTTTACCACATAGGGAAACAGAGGCCCAAAGAGGGGAAGATGCTGTCCCAAAGTCATACTGGGGCTAGAGCTGGGTGAGCCAAATTCATTCCACGTGATGGGCATTTACAGGCACCTGTGTTGTCCCAGCTTGGCCTGGGGATGTAGGTTTGTGCCTCTCCTCCCCCTGCACCTCCCTTCTGCCTCCCTGGACCTCTCATGCTTGGGACCAGGGTCTGCGGTTGCGGGCCTGGGCAGGCAACAACGTGGAGCGGCGTGGCTCGGACAGGCTGCAGCGCCCCCTGGCTGCTACGTGGCGCGCGGGAGTCCTAGAGCACGCGGTTCCCAGGCTCCTGACGCTGACCCTGCCCCGGGGGGACATCAGAAAATGCCCAAGCACTGTGTGGCCCGTGCACTGCAGTCAGATTACCAGCATGTTCAAGCTCTAGGGCTACGAAGCACTCCCGCCGGGTTCCTACCTGCAGGCAACCCCACAAGTATCAATACTCCTGCTTTGCAGACGAGGAAAGCGAGGCTGCAAAAGGTGGGCAGCTTGTCTAAATTATCTCTGCGGAGGATAATAGATCCAGGGGAGAGACAGGACCTTCCTCAGCACCCCAGGAGACCACCCCCCCCCACACACACACAGGCACTATGGGCTGTGACTGAAGACGTCCTGGGTTATGCCAATTACATGCTGTGAGACAGACAAGATGAACACGGATGCTGGAAACTGCACAAGTACTAGTGGAAAAAACTCCTGACCTAGCTGAGAGGGGACACAAATGTTTTTTAACGTCGAAAACCCAGTGGGATGCCTCCACAGTAGGAAAGAGGAGATGCTAAGACAGACAAGACAGCATTAAAGCCAGAAACTGAAAAACACCTTTCAAGAGACTCCATAAAGCCAGTACAGTGGGATTCTTTATGTCCAAGCGAGGAGGAGCAGCTCCAGGGGAACCAAGGGATACAGGGATGGGAACAAGGAGACACATACAGTGAGCTGCTCAGCTTGAACTTGGCCCTTTGTGGCAATGGAAGCTGGGGAGACTTCTCTTCTAAAACCTGTCTTCTGAAGAAACTGGCTGCTAAGCCCAGCTCAGAAGCTTCTAGCAATCCCTGGTAAACAGACAAAATACATCCTCAGGACTCAGCCAATGACTCAGTGTGTGCCTTTGAAGGGCACTGTCGAGAGAGGGTGAGGCCCCCCCACGGGGCTCCCCAGCAAGCCTTCCAGAGTGGCCCCCCAAAACTATGGCTCTGTCCACCTGAGTGGCAGGGTCTGTAAAAAACAGCAATTTCAGCAAGTCCAGAGACAAGAGCACTACATGAGCCCCAAATGACATGGTTCCCAACCCAGAGAATCCTGTATTTTCAACCTATTGAGTTTGTTAGGGGGAAATAAACCTATGGCTAACAGGAAGTTGGCAGATGTAACTTCTGCAGACCTTCAAGAGGCATTCGAGATGAATCCAGACCAAAAAACTATTTAAACGACTGAATCACATGAGAACCGGGTGGGTCAGGCTGGAGTAAAGCCAATAAACAGAGAGTGGGGACAGCAGGCACTTCTCTCCATGGAAAAATGTAAACAGTGGGGTCCCCTGGGTTTGGGCTGGTTTTACTTCTTCCTCAGTGACTTAGAAGGAGAAGGAAATAGGAACCTTCCCCGAGCCCAAAGGAAACTGAGTGCCCTGGGTGGAGGGGAGCAGGCTGGGGGGGCCTCACGGGCAAGGCCTCCAGCTACGGCTGGGCCCACCGTGGCAGCAGAGACCCCAGCACTGGCCAGCCCGCAGCAGGTGCGCGCAGCCAGTCAGCCAGAACCAGAAAGGGCAGCAGAGGAGGTGATGCCCCAGGAGGAGAAGTATTCAAAAGAAACACGCAGAACTTTTTAGCCTGAGAGAGGAACACAGGGAGTCACCGGTGACTGCTTGGGTCAATGTAGTTCTTTACAGAGTTTTAAATTACAGGGGAAAAAACACAGACGGAGCGGAGGTTTAGGTCAAGCACACAGAGGAGAGAAGAGGGAGGTTCCAGCGAGAGAAACTCCCTGACATCAGGAAGAGCTCTCTAGGGGCGAGAGGCCCGGGAAGTAGCCAACCCCTGACCCTGGCAGTGAACTCTGAACCCCACCCTGGTCCCCCCCCCCCCCCCCCACCCCCGCTCCAGGCTCGCCTGCTGCTGGCTCTGCTCCTCCAGGTTCATCTTCACCTCCAGCGACTGGCGGGCCTCCAGGAAGGCCTTGCGGTGTTTGCGGTCCGCCATGTAGTAGGACATGATGCCCACGACGATTGCGCACAGGTAGAGGAAGACGTTGGCCAGGATCTGTGCCCCGAGGAGAGAAAAGCACAATGATGAAGGCACCAGCTCAGGAAGAGGGATGGAGATGGGGGGCGCAGAGGTTAACAAAAATCAACTCCCAAGCTGCACAGTGCCCATGGGGGACCCCAGCGAGCCTATGTGGGTCCCGGGAGCAGACCCTGCCCCACTTGCCACGGGTGGGTGAGGCCCAGGCCTGGAAGGCTGGTCGAGGGACTGTTCTCCCCTCCTGCTTCACACCACAGCTAAACTGGTCACTCCTGCCCACCTGTGAGGTCCCTCTGCTACCCAGTTCGTTCGTTCGTTTGTTCATTCATTCATTCATTCATTCACGTACTCATTCGTTCAACCAGCTTGCTGAGGACCTAGTAGGTGCCCTTAGCTGCTGTGCTGATTGGCAGGGCAGGAGAGAGTCCAACCCCCAGATCCACCAGCCAGGAGCGTAGGACTCTAAAAGCTGCCAGTTGTATGGAAGGTCACAAGGGATATGCGGCTGCCCCAGGGTGACCCGCTGTCATCACGTGACCTTACATGTGGGCTGCAGGTGTGGAGGGGGCTGGGCTTCACATGCACCCCCTCAGCCAGCCCACCTGCCAGTTCCAGTACCCGGCGGCCATGAAGAAGCTACGAGAAGGGGAAAGGGCAGCTGTGTGTTCTGCAAGCTCAGTACAGTGGCTCAAAGGCCTCCTTGGGGCATTGAGAGTCTGTTCCTCCCTCCTCGGAGCCTCTGCAGGCTCCCCTTGGTGCCTGTGGTCCCCAGCCTTCCACAGGCTACTGGGATCGCAGACTTGACTGCCTCCTGCCAGAGGCAACTTTAGCTCTCGACCCGAACATCCAGACCACATCTGATTTCCTAGTGCTTGTGCAGATGGCCACAGCCTTTAACCCTGACTGGGTCCCATCTGGGGCTGGCCCAGGTTCTCACTCTGCGGCTTCTCCAGCTGCAAGAGGCCCATTTCCAGGTCAGGCTCCTCCCACTTCCCCCTGGAGGGCGGCTCACACCCTCCCCACCTGGGCTCCCTGATTCCGGCCAGGGGAGGCCTGACCTTCTCTGAAGGGTGTGGCTTTTCAGGCAGAAGTTTGTAGCTGAGATGTGAGTAGGGTGACAAAGGTTCTTCATTTCTGACCCCTCGGAGAGAAAAGTTCTCCTAGCAAAGTATAATGTTTTCTGAATAGGAGGAAAATGCAGGGACATCGATTTTAGATTCTTTTTTTTTAAGATTTTATTTATTAGAGAGAGAGAGAGAGCACAGAAAGACAGAGTGGCAGGCAGAGGCCGAGGGAGAAGCAGGCTCCCTGCCAAGCAAGGAGCCCCATGTGGGACTCGATCCCAGTATGCTGGGATCATGACCTGAGCCGAAGGCAGCCGCTTAACCAACTGAGCCACCCAGGCGTCCCTCGATTTTAGATTCTTGAACAAGTTGGTTTAATAGACAATGAGAGAGGTTAACTCTGACGTGAGTGTTCTGGGGATTCCTGGTTGTGCCATATTCCTATTTCTGTTTCACCAGAGCTGATCAGTCCCCAGCAGAATGTTCCTGTAGGCCTGGGTACTCAGTAAAGGCCTGCTGAGTAGTGAACTTGTTAGGAGGTGACGTGTGTGTTGCTACTGGTCATCAAACACATATGTCACGAGCTCCTTCAGGGGCTGGTTCCAGCAGCTACCATCTTACTGTGTTTTGGGGTCTGGGCAGCCCCGATCGCCCACACCATTCATGTGGCGGGTGGGCAACTTCGAAGTCCCATGGGACGTCTCCTGCTCTTCTGCTTGGGCATGACAGGCCATTCCCACCTGGGCGCTCAGTATCTGTATGGCCTCAGGCCACTTACTAAATACCCGAGAGTCCAAAGAGCCATCAATTTATGTTGGGTCCAAGCAAATCACACAGACCATGCTGAGTCTGAAAGCCAGTCTTGGCCTGAGGTCCGGGACCTTCTATCAGCCCAGAGGCTACCTGTATTTCCAAGGCAGTATAACTTTGGAAATCTGCCCGGCCCCAAGTTCATGATACAGGAAGCCAGTCAACAAGGTCAGGCTGTACCTCACACATCCCCACTGAGCAGTTGCACTTTGCCAGAGCCCACGTGGGGTCCGGATACAGCAGTCACCAAGGCCAAGGGTCTCCGGCCTTACGGGGCTCTGGGTGCTAGAGGTCAGGGGAGTAGCTGCACATCGAGGAGTCACATGTCTGGGCCCCATACCTACCAGTGTCCACGACTCCGAACCAGAGGCACCAGGCAAGGCAAGCTTCCTGGGGCCATAGGCCCATCTTGGGTCCCAGCCACAACCACCCTAGGCTGCCACACCAGGCCAGGGACAGAGCTTCATGCTCAGGGGTCTCCTTGCCCCGCAATAGGCTTGGCCCGACCACCTGGAACGGTGGATGGAACAGACTCTGTGAAGCGTACAGCTTTGAGGCTGCGTCAGGATTACTGTTGTGATGACCCATCGGACTTCCCTCCGAGAAAACCACACCCGCTCTGCAGACAGTCAGCAACTACAGTGGGAAAGCCTCAGACCAACCCCCACCAAAGATGGTTATCCAAGGAGAAAAACAGGATTCAGTTTCGGCTTGCACTTGGCGACCATTTACATGGGGCCTCACTCCCTTCCTCGAACCATGCCTATTTTAAAATAAGCTCCCCTTCTGCCTCCCACTTGTAGGTGCAGAAAACAAGTGTAGAAGGTGGCCTGGCCAGGGGCGCTGCCCCTCGCTGGATGGGCAACCCGCTAGTTCAGGTAACTTCTCTGAGACCCTGCTTTGCCATCTATGAGCTGAGGGGCAGGCTAATTCCGCTCGAACATCCCTGCAGTCCTGACCCCATCTGGCCCTCATCAGGCTACACTTGGGAGGGTGAAGGTTGGGCCTGGAGAGGACCCACTCGGAAAGGGCAGAGGGAAGGCAAGGACGGGTCGTTCACACTGTGTCTTATCCCCAGAGCACGCCGAATCGCAGAGGGTATGGCCCACCCCTTCTTGACCTGCGCTCTCAGCTCACATGTGCAGGGACGTGGAGGCAAATGGCCATGACTGGTCACATACTGGTGACTCATGTAGGTCCTGCAGGTCCCTCCCATGCCAGGGAATTCTTTCCCTGCCTCCCAGGGAGCTTATTCCTTCCTAGAGAATTCTCCCAGGAGCCCCAGGCTGTGGGATTCTCAGCGCTCCCTCAATTCTCTAAACTTGCCTCGACTAAAGAAAGGGTCCTCAGGGTTGTTGTTGTTCTGTTCCAACCCAACCCCTCTGTTCCAGGCAGCCATGGCTCCAAGGCTTGGAAGGAGCTCGGCAATCCCCCCGTGCCAGGCAGCCAGTGGTGGGAGGATAGCCAGGGCCCTACAGGTGACTCTCTGCCTCTAGGTCCAGGCCACGAATCAGATCGGGCAATGCTGCTAAGCCAAGGAGACCTCCAGCCAGGGAGCCAGGGTCCGCTAGGGAGGAGGAAGGTTTGGGAGTGAGGGGTTGCTGCTCTGCTTATGGGGGAGGCTCTCAACATGCAAAACACATAGCAACACAGTCACCTGGGTAATGGCTGCCCGGCCGGCTCCACCCCGGGGGGTTTCCGGGGTTGGACATGGTGGGCCGAGGTCTGCCAACGCTCCTGGGTGACCCTGCTGTGTGGCCTGCTGTGTGCCCAGGGCCAGAAAACCCCCTCCCGTTCTCAGCCTAGCACGGTGCGGGCATCGAGGAGTCTGCAGGGACTGACACACCGTCCCTGCCCCCAGGGCCGCCGCTGGTAGGAGGTGGCCCCAGTCCAGGGAGGACAAGATGGGCTAAGCAGGGAGGCTGTCATCTCTCTAAAACACACTGATGAGTCCTGCTCCCACTGCAGGTTAAGAATTGTAGACCCAAGGAAAACTTGAACCCCAGGGAGCATCTGAACCATGTCTCTCATGTGACTGGGACAAATGGGCATCTCCAAGCTGAGTCCTGAGCTCTGCTGTCTTAGAGTAAGTCCTGGGGCGCCCCCCCAACACCAGGGTAAGGGGGATGGTCTCCTTTTCAGGACTCCTCTCTTCTCCCTCCAGGGCTGCCTTCTGCCCACCCCCAGCTACACCTGGCCTGCCCAGCAGGCCCCTCCTTCTCCCCCCGAGAGCCCGCTCAGCGTCCATCCCCCCGGCGGCCCCCCCCACCCCACCCCCGTGCTCCCCAGACCCACCTGAGAGATAGTGCAACCACGACACAACTCGCCCCCCGCCCCAACCCCTTCAGCCTCTGGTCAGCCGACTGGAAACCATCACAGACCTGACCTCCCAGCCTCAGGATCTCCCTGGGAGCCAGCCCTCGAGTCAGTATCCCCTCCGCATACCCCACGCCTTTCCCACCCCACCCCACCCCAGACTCAGAACAGAGGAACAAGGCTCAGTCACTTCCCTGAGGACTGTGCAGGCCAGGACAGCAGGGGAGACCGTCCCCTGCAGGACATATCCAGAGGCTAAGGCTGAACCTGCAAAGAGTGCCGACAGAGGCCAGGCAGGTGGGGAGGGTCACGCTGGGTCAGGGAGGTGTTGCACAGCTTCAGGAAGTCACCAGTCTTGGAAACAAAGACTGACTCGCACCGCACTCAGTGACCCCCTGAGCATGGCAGGATGGCCGGGAGGCTTCTCCTCTCTATCACTGTCAACACGGACTGCCCTGGGGCGCTCCAGCAGCAGGGTTTGCACACAGGATGCCTGACCCTGGGAACAGATGGGGAAGAGGTTCCCAGCCTGGGCAGGCCCATGGGAGCCCTGATGCGTGGCCTCTGGCTCCGGGCGGGATGGGGGATGGGGTTCAGGCAGGGGGCCGTGGTGTCACCACGAGCCTGTTCCACCAGACACCCCAAACCAGGCTTTAGACTCGGGGTGATTCCCCCACACAGCAAGCCTGAGAAGTCCTGCTCTGGGGTGCCATCAAGGTCACCTCTTCTTACCCCAGTGGCCCCCTTTCTCCAGTGAAAGAGACCGGGCCGCAGTCTCAGAGCAAAAGAATTGTTTGTTTTTCTTTTAAACGTGAGATTTTTAAAATAATGAGGAGAATGAATGAATCTCCCAAGTGGGCAAACGTTCAGAAGACAGCTTCATCTAACCCATGACAGCCGGATGGAGTGTCTGTAATACCCCAGATCCGAGATGCAGCCATGAGAAAATTCCTTCACAAAATCCTTCCCCTTGGAATCTGATGAATCACAAAATCCTGCACATTTCTAACAGTCCCCAGGGACACAGGGCTGGGTGAAGCACGGCTTTAAAAAAGAAGTCGTCCTATCTGAGGAGGGCTGGTGACTCCCTTGCCTAGTCTGGCCCCTCCCCATAGGCTCATTCCAGCCTGGAGATTCCAGAACACTCTGGAACTGGGGAGAAGAAACCCAGAGAGGGAAAGCCGCTCTGGGGAGTCAACATCCTTGCCAGCTGCCCTCAGAGACCTTGTGATGCTCTGTGTTGGGGGAAGACCACATTGGAGCCTCTGTTCATTAAAACTAACTTAGATGTTTTGGAAAAAAAAAAAAAACAAAAAACCTCCAAGGAGCCATAGGGCAGCAAGGAGCAAGGGAGCAGGCCCCTCTGTAGGTAACCAGGCTCCCCAACCCAAGGAAGCTAGGCCAGAGCCTGCAGTGGCCCCATACAGTGCCTCAGGGACAACCCCCTGTGGAGCTCACTGCAGACCACAGGTGGTCAGTCAGGTCCCTGCTATGTCCCCTATTTCTAGAGACCTACCCTGACCCCCCACCCCGACTCCAACATTTTCCTGTTTTAGACCCTGCAGAGAAGTACCTGCACTTCCCATTCCCCGATCTTCTTATTTGTCCACTTACTCTGTTTATTTCACTAGAAAGCCAGTGCCCAGGGGACAAGGCTGTTTCTGTTTCCCTGCCAATTCCCCAGCCCCAGGACTGTGCGTAGCACACGGGAAGGCCGGTGCCCACTGGATGAACGCATGGCAGAGAGAGGTCGGGCTGTATGGCTTGGAGAAGTCCCTTCCCCTCCTGAGACTGAGAAGTGGCTCAGTCCCCCCGGGTTGGCCCTGAAGCCTGCTCCACAAGATCAAAACAGAGGTCCCATGCAAGACGGCCCGGTCCGGGGCCGAGCACAGAGCAGGTACTGAGTGTCTCTGGGAAATCAGTCCCTCCTGACGATACTGTAACAGTTTGCTCAGAGCCTCCACGTTCACTCTCCTCATCTGTCACAACGTGTAAAGTCCCTATTCTCATTTTATGGAAGACACTTGGATTCAGAGTCATAAGGCAACAAGGCTGTGGTCTCCTGACAGTGCTGATGCTAGAGCCAAATCCCTTTCGTCTTCTGTCCCCCTCCAAGCACAGAGTTCAAGTTTCAAGACATTAATAAAAACCTGCCCCCATCCCAGGGGACTGAACATCAGAAGGCAGCCTGACCAGACCTGTACGGCCCGCGGGCAGGTCCACTGCGGGCCTTGCCCCAATGAGCCAGCACAGGACCCACGCAGGAGTCCAGGACCTGCTCTGTGTTACCCAGCTGAGCTGTGATGAGGCTCAGCAAAGGCTAGGTGGAGTCCGAGGCACTGGTGGCCCATGGGGAGCACAGAACCCAGAAAGGGCAACGGGGGCCACTCTCACGCTACTCTAAAGCTAACTCTAGCATCACTGTGCCAAGAGATGTCTGGGGTCTCCAGTAAATACAACCCTGCTCCGCAAAATTCAAGGTTTGAGCCTTAGGGTACCACTGAGCTGTCGTTCCGAGCTGGGCATTTGTCAACTTTCCACCATGGGCCTCAAAACAAGAGGACCTCTAGAAGCTTCCATCTTGTTTCACAGCTTGGGCATGCCTCTTTTAAAAAACATTCAATGTCCACCCTCTTCCAAAATAAAAACTACTTCCAGAATAGGCATCCAGCCAACCTGACATGTTACAAGAGGTCCTTCATGATCCGCTGGGTTGCCAGAATAGTCTCCCAGGTTGTGCACTGCACAACCCCAGGGGCACCACTCTGCAAACTCTGACCTAATGGCTCCTCTATAGGTGTGGAACATGGCATTCCTGACAAGTGGGTTCTAATATCACTTATTTCTTCTACCTGGCTGCTGCCCACCATGCTCCCCTCATTCCAGGCACACTGATCCTCTCTCCAATCCTCCAATAAGATATGCTGTGGTCAGGGCTCTACAGCTCTAACCAGAACATCCTGCCTCTGCTCCGCCTGGGGACGGCCACATGGGACAACCCTTCAGCATAACCCAGCTCAAATTCCCAGCACATACCTGTTACTGTTACGGTCCCAAGACCCAGCTCCAACACCACACCCCTAACTCCCCAAACAGAACTATTCATTCATTCATTCGAAGCTTTTGTGAATGCTGACCCTTTTCCAGGGAGATACTTGGCATGTCGCAGTGAACACAGCAGAGACAGTCCCAGCTATCAGGAGTGGATGTTCTGGTGAAAATAAACATAATTCAACAACAAGAGGGTCAGAACTCAGCAGAGAATAGAGATGATGAAGTGACAGGCAGCTACTTTGGATCAGAAGGCAAGGGGGCCGGCCCCACTCTTGACTCCCCTGGACGAGTACCCTACAGCCACACCCTCACCGAGACTCCTCGCTCCTATGGATTCTGACCCCGGGATCTGTTCTGGCCCTAACGGACCTCAGCACGGATGACAGACACGCCCACACGTGCTCTCGTGTTTCTGCTGTTGCCATGAGAACAATAAGCATGGAAACACGCGGGGATCCAGCAGAACGAGGGACCCGTGGGAGCCCCACAAAACCCAAGCTATGCCTGGAGCCCAACCCAGCTGAACGCAGCTCCAATCGGCCATGCGCTATCCACGCCACGCTCGTGCGAGTGAGGGACGTGGGGCTGCGAGCCACTTGGGGTCGGGCAGGTAGTTAGCACAGGTGGTCCTGAAGCAGGAGCCTCAAAGCTGAGATATGAATGATAAAAAGGACCCCGCCATGGGAAAGCTCAGAAGAAAGAGCATCCTAGCTGGAGAACACATGCCTCTTTTCCACCAGACGCCCCCACTGTACCCTCTGCTGCTTCTCCCTGCCCGAGACACAGCAAAGTCCCCAAGGGCAGGGGCATCTCTCGCTTCCACGGCAGCCTCCTGAGCCGGCACAGTCACTGTCACAGAGCACAGTAAATAGCAAGAGAAGGCAGGCCAAAGAAGGGTTCACCCTCCGCTGAGGTGTTCCCCTGGGTAAGAGAGCCAAAATGAGGCAGACAAAGGCTAGAGCTGTGGGAGGTCCAGCCTGCCGGGGGCCAGGCAGCAGTGCATCTGGGGACATGTCTGACCGCTGTGACAAGGAGACAGGGGGCTCCTGGCATCTGCTGAGCGGAGCCCAGGGGCGCTACAGAACACCCTACCATGCACACAGCAGTCCCCACAACAATGAATCACCTAGCCCCCGGTGTCGATAGTCCCGAGGTCGGGAAACCTCGGAAACGCCTTCTTCCTCTCTGATGCCCGAGTATTCACATGAAACTTCCCTAAGCTTTTTCACTGCACAGTAATGAACTCTGAAGACAAAGATGCAAGCAAGCAGAGGTTGAGGTCAGTCACAGGCCTTGGGGCTAAGAGGAAATCGTGCCTGATGCTCGCTGAATGTAAGGACAGGGTATCTGTCCAGGACAGAAAGACAGCCATGTCACTGGGGGCGGGGCGATGAAGACCAGAGAAGGCCATGCTGCCTGTCTATAGGAGGAGACGCAGGCATGAACATCCCAACATCCCACACCACGCCCAGGGATTAGTCACTTGAAGGGGACTAGGAGAGGGGGAATCAGCGAACCCCTAAAATTAGGGGCAAATGTTTCATCCTTTTCTGGGGAAGCAAGTCCATTGCTCTCACCAGATTCTCAAAAGGGTCTGTTAGCCCAGATACGAAAGAACCACAGAACTCATCAAAAGCTCCCCATTCTCCTCCAGTGGCTTCACTATAGCGACAGAAGACATCTGGTCCCAGCATCCCTTGTCTTCTCTTACTGATGTGACCCCATTACTTAGTCACCTTGGTCCTTTTCTCCAGGCCAAATAATTCTGATTTTACTTAAAGGGTGCTATTTTACAACATTTAATCATGTTTGGCTTCAGTTCCTTTTTAAAAAAACTCAACCCCACTGGTGTCTTGGTGAACAGTGGGGCCCCATGCTGGGTCGACAGTAAAAAAAAAAAAAGGCTTCAAGAGCTCAACTCGAGAGGGGATAAAGAAGCTACTGGAAAGAGAGGAAGCACTGACTGATCCTGAGGAAGCACAGACTAGTCCTGATGGAGAAAAGGATAGGGACACCACCTGGGTGGCTCAGTTGGTTAAGCACTTGCCTACAGGTTAGACTGTGATCCCAGGATCCTGGGATCAAGTTCCACATCAGGCTCCTTGCTCAGCCAGGAGCCTGCTTCTTCCCCTGCTTGTGCTTTCTCTGACAAATAAATAAAATCTTTGGGGGGGAAAAAAAAGGATAGGTCAGCAAAGGCCCCCATGAGGGAGTAAAATTTGATCTGGCAAACTTAGTTATGGGCTTTCACACACACAACACTGAGCTTTTATAGATGTTTTAATATATGGATTCTGGATGGTAAAGAACATTTAAGCCAATTTCTGATGACCAATATTAAATGAAAAAAAAAAAAGGCAAAAAATAATTAATTGGATGCTCACAGGAGTGAGCAGAATGACAACAGAGCTCCATGCCTCCTGCTCTGGTCTTGTTACTGCTGAGCAATACCAGCTGCATTTAATGCATAGACCCTGAATTTCTGGAAATGTCTTCGAATGAACTCAAGAACAAATGTACCAGCCCAGAGGAGGAGCACAGAATCTAGAGACAGAAGATTTTTGGAATTCCAGAAACAGAACCATCACATAAACCGAGCACGTGGAAATGTGCAGGGAGACCGTCAATCACACAAAAACATCAAAGCCCTTGCCCCATGGAACAGAGCAAGCTCTGGATTCGAGAACTGCCGACCTCTCAACTCAGAGCGACTCAGACCTTGAGAGTCAACCTTTCTGCAGATTCTCCAGCTGCAGAAACCAGCCATCGTTCCTCCTCCTTGGGGAGGCCATCCCCTTCTCTCCCACCGTGCTGCTTAGGCGTTCCTCAGGGGTCCTTTTTCCCCGCAGCCCCTCGGAGCCTGTCCAGTGACAGCCGGGATGGTTTTCTCAGTCACTGGTTTCAACTCAACCCTCCAGGGCTTTCCTCCTCGGTTGCCATCTCTCCAGCTCCGGGCTTCGGAGCCAAGTGCGTTGGCATCCCCAGGGGACCAGCTGAAGAACGGGACTCCCGGGGCCTGCCTGCCTGCATGCAGGGGCCCAAGAAGCTGCACTGCACCCTGTCTGCTTCTGGTGCATCTCTTCTACAAGTCACTGTTCTAGGTGGTGTAATAAACACAAAAGCAGAGCCAAGACTCCCCCCCTTTCCTGGTTCCGTAAACCAAACTCCAAACATACATGACCGCTTCCCATCACCCCCCTGGGCCCGTCACCTATTTTTCTCCTGTCTGCTGACTCTCTTTCCAATGTTCACCCCTCACCCCAAGACACCGGACCTCCTCACTGCCCTTCCCCATCCGACCAGCATCTCTTCCTTACATTCAAAGCCACGCCCACGGAGGTCTTCCATCCGTGAATGCCGGTTCAAGGGTCTTGCCTTTAGTCCAGTTCCCCGGTGTTCGCAGGGACCGTGCACCCCAAATGACTAGAACCCAACACCGTGTACACCCCAGGAAACCTTTGTTGAATGCCTGAACCTGCACTAGCCCATTCTCCCTGTTGGGCGGGGGGGTCCTTTGAGCAGCTTTCATGGGTCACTCATCCCATGTCCTCTCTCTGGGTCTTCCTTTGTCATCACGTCTCCCCCAGGATAGGGCACTCGCTGGCCCCTCTCTAGTCCTGTCCATCCACCTCCTGGTATCACAGAATCTTCCCAAATGGACTTTTGGCAAGCACTACCTCCTGCTCAAAACACATAGATAGCTTCCAATCATCTAAAAGGCAGAAATTCAAAATCCTCACTGGGAACTCAAAGTCCTACTTTGGCCCCAACTGATTTTTTCGAAATATCCCCCCCTCCAAGTCCCTGACATAACACATCTGCTCCAATCACGCTGACATCCCTGATGTGGCGGCCAGCAGGCATGTCTGGCTTCAGCACTGGCTATGGCCCCCACTTTGAGAGCTCTTGAACTTTCCCACTAAAGCATCTGGGAGGAAAGCCTCCTCCGACCCTGCTAGGGCACATGGACTTGGCATTCTAGTCCATGAAAGCCCCCTTTGTATTACTACCTTTAAATATTGGCCTTTGAGTAAAAGAGACATGTCTGCCCGTTATATTATACGCGCCAGCAGGACAGAGACCAGATCTGTTCCGATCACCACCATGTCCCCAGCACTCAGCAAGCCCCGGGCACACATGAGGTGCTCAGTGACTGCTGGGCACAGGGAGGGACAGACGGGGACAGAGAGAGAAGGGAAATGCTGCCTCCATAGCTATGACCCTGACGCTTCAAGTACAGCAGGCAAATACCCCCCCAGCCCCCGATGTGAGAAGCGTCCCTTCCGAAATGCCCCCCGTAACCCCCACCCCGTCCACCCTCCCCTTACAAATCTAGCTAAGCTGTGCTGCTCCACAGAGCCTTCCTTGACAGCCTGAGCAATCAGTCTCCCCCACGCTTCTTGACGAGGAAACACCTGCAAGATAAATTACTGGGGTGGGGGGCTTAAATAGGCAGCCACACTCCCATCTCACAGAACAGGACGGATAGGGCAGGAGCAGAAACACCGAAATGTCAGCTGTGGTTATCTTGCGGGGGTGAGGGAGGGCAGGGCTGTACATGTAGGACAACTTCTGTTGTCCTTTTTCGCCTTACAATCTTTGTAGCACGAATCTCTTTGTGGAACACCCGGACCGCCAGCAGATGTGGGGACGCTTTGGGACAGAGACTCTTCTTCACGGACACTGGGAGTGGCCCCCCGAAAGCACCCCGTGGACGGCGGCTCCATCCCAGAGCCTCGGCGTCCGGTCCGGGAGCCCAGTGAGCAGCTCCTCTCTGTGCACCTGCTTCTACGCACACACCTTTGGGAGATCTTTCACAGGATCACTGGGCAGAGAAATCTCCCAAAGGCCCTCCCACGACACACGGGCACGGAGTCCAACCGCCTCGCCCTCCGGCCTCCCGCTCTGCTTTGTGAAAGGCAGGAATTGGGAACCGCAGGGTCGCAGCCCCCAGCAATGAAGGGAAAAGGGGGACCTGCCTGCCCCGAGGTCAGTGCGCAGCTTGCTGCCACGCCTGTCACCTGTCCCTCACCATCCGGTGCCCGCATTTACCGAGGACACATTCACATTATACAGAACCTGCTCAGGCTGTTCTCAGTCACCATCTCACTCAGCTGAGCCTGCCCTCAGGCACGAGGGGGAGCCCAGCTGACAAGGTGACGACGATCAGTGCTGAGTGGTTCCACACGGGCTGACAGGCATGGCTCTGCCGCCGGTCCCGGGGGGCTCTGTCGGGCCGTCGCCATCAGCCCGACCGTCCCTCACAAACGACGCTGCAGGACTCACTTGTTGGGCTGATCTCCTCTGCAGCCACCCAGTTTCCTTCCTCGTGGCCTCAAACGCTTTTCCACCCGGGGGAGCCACCATCACGCTCTCCCTGGGAGACGGGCTGCTGTCACGGAGGCGGCGGGGATTATTTTCCTGGCCTGGGAACACGCATTTTCCAGGCTTCCAAAGAGTTCTAAAAACCAGCCCCCGGCTTCCTGAGAAGTTCCTGGCTTTTAACATATTTCCATTGGTTTTTCCCCACTTATCGGCCTTAGGCTTTTGACACACAAGGGTCCTGACCTGGGCTCTCTCGGGCCGGGGGCGGGGAAGCAAGCCCCGGGCCCGACGGCCAGCTCTGCCCACAGAGGCGGCTGCACCTCTCCCGGCTCACCACCGGCACGCCACGTTCCCGTGGCATCGTCCCCTGTGGGCCCCCGATGACCCTCTGTCCTCCCCACACACCCCCGCCCTCCTTCCCTCCGTGAAGCACCAGTCGGGGCCACTAACACGGCAGTTAGACACGGAGCTTGAATCCTGCCCCTGTCGCTGGGGGCTGGGGGCTGGGACCTGCTCCAGGCACCGCCGCTGTGAGCTGCCTCCGTTTTCTGTGAACCGAGAATACACCACCCCTGTACCCACTCCGACTGGGAAGCCCTTGATGGCAGGGCCAGCAGCTGCTCCAAGCACCTCGCCAGCCCACAGTGCTGTCCCCCCACAGGGACACCAAAGAGCCTCAGCCATTCTTCAGCAAGCCCTTCTCCTGCCCCACGATAGGAGGCAGCGTGACACCACGGGACGAGCAAGACTCTGGAGCCCGACAACTGCTATGCTAGCATCTGTTCGCAGGTCGCATAAAACCACCCTGTTCAACTTCCTCAGGTGGCAAAAGAGGTTAACAGCTTCAATACTATCTCCTTTCAAGAAATCTTTGCCCCTTGGGGCGCCTGGGTGGCTCAGTGGGTTAAGGCCTCTGCCTTGGACTCAGGTCATGATCTCAGGGTCCTGGAATCGAGCCCCACATCGGGCTCTCTGCTCGGCGGACAGCCTGCTTCCCCCCCTCTCTCTGCCTGCCTCTCTGCCTGCTTGTGATCTCTGTCAAATAAATAAATTAAAAAAAAAAAAAAGAAATCTTTGCCCAACCCAAGGTCCGAAGGATTTCTGTAAGTTTTACTACGATCTATTTTGAGTCAATTTCTATATTTGAGGTGAGGTATGGATTATGATTTTTGCCCATATGGATATCAATGATTCCAATATTATCTGTTGAAAGATTATCATTTTTCCATTGAATTACCTTGGCATTTTTATTGAATATTAACTGATCATAGATGTGCTCATTTCTGGACTTTATTTGGATTCTATCCTTGGGCTAGTACCATACTATCTTGATTGCTATAACCTTATATCTCATAAGCAGGTAGTATAAGTCTTTTTTAAAAATATTTTTCTAGCATATGTATCCATATAAATTTTTAATCACCTTATCAATTTCTACAAAAACGATTGATAGGATTCTGATTTGCACTGAACTGAATCTATAACAATTCAGAGAGAACTGACATTTTAATATCTGTGATCTCTCCATTAATTTAGGTCTTAATTTCTTTCAGCAATATTTTGTATTCCTTATTACAAAGGTCTTCACACATCTTGTTAAATATAGCCTTAAGTAGTTCTTGGTTTTGGATGCTACTTTAAATGTTTTTTTCCTCCAATTTCTAATTGTTTGTTGCCAGTACACAAAATATAGATTTTTTGCTTTTTAAAGAGAGACAGTGCATGAGAGCAGGGCTGGTGGGGGGACAGCACAGGGAGAGACAGAATCTTAAGCAGCCTCCATACCCAGCACAGAGCCCAACATGGGGCTCAATGACACAACCCTGAGATCATGACCTGAGCTGAAATCAAGAGTTGGACGTTTAACTGAGCCACGCAGGCACCCCCACAAAAGATCTTTCAACACTAATCCTGTAACTTCCGATCCTTTTAAGGATTCCTTAGGATTTTCTACACAGATGATCTGATCACATAAAAATATACAGTTCCACTTCTTTCCTATTTGTAGGACTGTTTTTTCTTGCTTTATTGCATTGGCTAGGACCTCATAAAAGAAGTGCTGAGAACAAATTTTCTTTCTTGTCTTGTTCCTGACCTGAGGGACAGGGCCAGCTACATAACTACTGGAAAGGGAACAATGAAGTTTCCCTTATTCAGAAAGCAGGAAAAAAGAGCCAATGAGGGTACTAAAATACAAAGCTTTGCCCTTTCCTCTGTGGTGTTTCCTTTGATTTGTCACGGTGATTTTTATTTTTTATGCAACATTGGTCTAAGTTAAATTTAAAAATTATTAGCATGGATTTTCAATCTTTACATTGTACAGTACCAATTTTAAATGCAAATACGAAAGCATATGACACATATGCAGAATACTGAAATGAAACAGTGAGTAGCTCAGCGTGTATAGGTTCGTATGTGTAATTCATTCTTACCAAAACAGTGGAAACACTGTACAAAACTAAACTTATTTCATTTGATATGCACACACTCTATTAACACTACCTACCTTACCTTCAGCTTACTGATGAAGGCCTGAAAAGAAAACTATGGTTTCTATCTTTCCTTCCATGCCATCAGTTTCTGCAGTAAATGGTTGGCTAACACAGGGAAGCAATGTGGGTAAAAAAGAGATGTTCTTAGAATGTCACTGAACTTCTTTCCGCATTAGAAGCAAGTTCTAGTTTGAACAGAAAGCATGGCCCCTCAGGGTTGTCAGGATCTCCACTTAGTTGTACTTATTTTGTACTCGTTTTGCACCTTGAACTCCCAGACCCCAGGAGTTCCCCCAGAATTCATGCTGTTGGAGCTCTGCGAACACTACAAGAAGATGGACCAAAGAATGGAAGACACACATACTGTGCATATTTCCTGTACACACGGGCATGTCCCACTGCCCCAGTAGACTTCAATGACAAAACACAAGGTCAGAGATAACATCAAGAATTTCAAGACTGCACAAGCCATATGCCCATAAAGCCAAGCCTGCTTAGGAGGAGAGGATTCAGATTTTTACTATTAAATAGGTTGTAGGCTTTTCAGAGCTGCCTTTTTTCAGGTCAAAGAAATTTTCTTCTATTCCTAGTTTGCTAACACGTTTTACCATAAATGGGTGTTGAATTTTGTCAAGTACTTTTTCCACACTTATTGAAATAATCATGAATTTTCCTTTTTAGTCTAATATGTTGAATTATATCAATTGACTTTAACATGTCAAAACATTATTTTCCTTTGAAAATCCCTAACTGGTCATTATGTGTTACTCTTTTTACATACTGGGTTTCATTTGCTAATGTTCTTTTGAAGATTTTTACATACAGAAAAAGAGCTATTTGCCTATAGTCTTCCCCCCGCCCACATCTTTTTCTGATTTTGATATCCAGGAATTCTGTCCTCATAAAATGAGTAGGGAAATGTTCCATCCTATTTTCTAGCACAGTTTGAGTAAAATTGATATTATTTCACTCTTAATTGTTTGGTGGAATTTAGCCTTGAAGTCACATGGAACTGGAGTTCTCTTTGAAGAAGGTTTTTAAGTTCATGCTCAATTTCTTTAGTGGATATAGGACTACTCAACTTTGGTAGTTTATATCTCTCAAGTAATTTGTTCAATTTATCTAAGTTGTCAAATTTGTTGGCATATACTAGTTAAAGATAATAACATCTTATTTTTCTGTTAATGTCTGTAGGACCTAGAATCATGTTCCCATTTCCATTTCTGGTATTTGTAATTTGTATCTGCTCTCATTTCCCTGATCATCTAGCTAGAGATTTATCAATTTGGGTTTTTCAAAGAACCAGCTTTGGATTCACTGTTTATTATTTGTCCACCATTTTCTGTTATTTTTTTTAATTACTTCCTACTTCTTACTCTGGATTTTTCTTAAGGTGGAAGCATAATTGATTTTCGACCTTATTTCCCTCTTAGTACTACTTTGCCTACATCGCACAAGTTTTGGTATATTTTCATTTAAATCAACATTTTCTAATGTCTCTTGTGATTTCTATCTTGACCCATGCATGGGTTCTTTAGGTATTGGTTTAATTTCCAAATATTTTATGATTTTTCAAGATACAATTGTTATTTCTACTTCAGTCTATCATTTTTTTAAAGATTTTATTTATTTGACAGAGGTCACAAGTAGGCAGAGAGGCAGGCAGAGGGATGAGGAAGCAGGCTCCCCACTGAGCAGAGAGCCTGATGTGGGGCTCGATCCGAGGACCCTGGAATCATGACCTGGAATCATGAGCTGAAGGCAGAGGTTTAACCCACTGAGCCACTCAGGCACCCCTACTTCAATCCATCATTTTTGTCAGAGAACATACTTTGTTGTATGCTTTTAATCATTTTTTAATGAACATTTCAGCGCAGCTGAAAATAATGCATTTCCTGTAGTTGGAAGGTTCTATAAAACGCTTTGGTCTAGCTGGTTGCTCAGATTGTTCAAATGTTCTATATATTTACTAATTTGCCTGTTTGTTTTACCAGTAATAGAGGAATGATGCAATCTTCAAATATTATGGATTTGTCTATTCTTCCTTTTAGTTCTGTCAGTTTTTGCTTCATGTATTTTGAAGTTTTGTTATTAGGTACATATGTATTTAAGATTATGATCAATTTTAAGATTTTATTTATTTATTTGACAGAGAGATCACAAGTAGGCAGAGAGACAGGCAGAGAGAGTGGGGGAAGCAGGCTCCCCGCTGAGCAGAGAGCCTGATGCAGGGTTTGATCCCAGGTCCCCGAGATCATGACCTGAGCTGAAGGCAGAGGCTTTACCCTCTGAGCCACCCAGGCACCCCTATGATGAATTTTTTTTTTTTTAAGATTTATTTATTTGTCAGAGAGAGAGGGGGAGAGAGCGAGCGAGCACAGGCAGAGGCAGAGGGAGAAGCAGGCTCCCCGCCGAGCAAGGAGCCCGATGTGGGACTCGATCCCAGGACGCTGGGATCATGACCTGAGCCGAAGGCAGCCGCCCAACCAACTGAGCCACCCAGGCATCCCTTTATGATGAATTTTTGATGAATTGTCTCCATCATTATGAAATGTCCCTCTTTGTCCCTGGTAATGTTCCAGATTCCAAAGTATCATTGTCTTTATGTATTTATTGCCTAACAGAACCAGCCAATCCATCTTGCATTTGATTAATATTAAAATTAATTTGCATGGGGTACCTTTTTCCATCCTTTTACTTTTAATCTAGTTGTGTCTTTACATTTAATATGGGTTTCTTTATAACAGCTTATAATTGGTTCTTGCTTTGTTACCCATCTGACAATATCTGCCTGTTAAATGGAGTCATTACATCACATACATTTAATATTTTCATCAATATGGCTGAATTTAAACTATCCTATTGTCTATTTGTCTCATTTGTTCTGTTGCTTTTCTCTTTTCCTGCCATCTTTTGATTTTATCGTTCTCCTTTACCTCCATTATTGGCTTATGTGCCATACTTGTTATGCTTTTTTAATGGTTGCTCTGATATTTACAATACACATCGCTAACTTAATACAGTCCACTTCAAATATTCTTTTACCTGAAGTATAAGAGAATTAAAATAGTCTATGGTCATGTCTCCCATATGGTCCCTTGTGCTGTTGTCATACATCTTTCCTCTGTGTTATAAACTCCACAATGCATTCTTCATATTTTTGCTTTAGTCTTCTAAAAGATTAAATGAGGAAAAAAGAACTTTCATATTTTCCCACATATTTACCATTTAGTGTCTCCTCGTTCCTTTGTACAGTCCAAATTTCTGTCCAGTACATTTTTCTTCTGACTGAAAAACTTTCACACTTTTTGTAGTATAGTTCTGCTTGTGATGAATTCTCTTTAGTTTGTCTATAAAAAGAAAGCATTTCTTGGGGTGCCTGGGTGGCTCACTCAGTTGAGTGCCTGACTCTTGGTTTCAGCTCAGGTCATGATCTCATGGGTCATGAAACTGAGCCCCACATTAGGCTCCACGCTCAGCAGGGAGTCTTCTTGAAGACTCTCTCTCCTTCACCCCTACCCCAACTTGCACATGCTCTCTCATGTGCACTCTCTCTAAAATAAATAAAACTTCTAAAAAGTATTTTTAAAAAAATATTAATCTCTACCCCCTCTGTGGGGCTTGAACTCATGACTCTGAGATCAAGAGTCACATGCTCTCTCAACTGAGTCACCAGGCATCCCCCCAATATGTATTTCACCTTCACTTTCTGAAGGACATTTTTGTTGGATATAGAATTCTAGATTGACCATTTTAATCTTTCAGTTCTGTTGTCTTCTGCCTTAGAATCATTTCTGACCAGACATCTGCTATCATTCTTTTTCCTCTCTATATAACATGTCTTTTCATTTTCTTTCCAGTTTTCATTAGTATCTCCTTATTGCTAGTACTAAGCAATTTGATTATGATGCACCTTGATGTGATTCTATTTTTTTTTTAAGATTTATTTGTTTGAGAAAGAGAGGAAGAAAGCACAAGCAACAGGGAGAGGCAGTAGCAGACTCTCTGCTTAGCAGGGAACCCAGTCTGGGACTTGATCCCAAGACTCTGGGATCATGGCCCGAGCCAAAGGCTCAACCAATTGAGCCACCCGGGTGCCGATGTGCTTCTCTTTAGTTTTGGTTTTTGTATCTACTTGAATTATGCTGTGCTTCTTAAACTGTGGGTTTACAGTTCCAGTCACAACTTCAAATATTTTTTCTGTCCTCCTTTCTGGGACTGCACTGCTCCCCAATGACTACAGATTGCAGTCAAGGCCATCTTAAATGTCTGTCCAGGTCTTCCACTTCAAATCCAAAATTACCTTCTAGTTTTCTTACTATCTTACTCAATTCTCCAAAAAGGGTCTCTGTTAATATGTTTATCCTCTAGACCACTGCTCATCAAAAGTTGCCTCTGCCTCTTAACAGAGAGCTCACAGCGGAATTTGCCCTTCATGGCCCAGCTCAGTACTGCCTCTTCCATGAACCTTCTCCCTCTTGAGGGAGAAGGAAGTTGTTTTCTCTGTACTCTCAGAAGTCTTGTGTGTCGCAGTGGCACTTTGAGGGCTTGAGGACATCCTTTCAGTCAGTTTGGGGTGAGCTGCACCCTCATGCCCAGGAGAAGGAAAGGTGCTGGACCCAAATGTCTCAGTCTTGAGAGTAAAAGTAACGGTTATATCAAAATGTGCCTATGAGAGACTTTCCTGAGGGAGAAGGTGAGCAACAGTATCTTACGAAGGAGTGAGTCAGGCAAAAGCTCTATTTCCAAAGGGGAAAATGAGCCACACTGCAGATTAAGTCAATTATTCTGAGCCAGAGGACATACTTCTATGGGTATTTACTCTCAGATCAGTTTCTCTCAATACAGCCTCTCAGGAGTCGGGGAGAAAACCATGCCAGCCTCTGACTTCCTTCTTATTCAGCCAGGGGAGCAGGGGCTGGCAATCCCGTCCCAGGAAATCACACAGCTCCAGATCTCGGAGGAAAGAGCCCTGGCCCCAGGGCAACAGACCTTTCCCGAGATTGGGAAAACAAAAGCAAGATTAACCGCACAACCAAGAACAATTCCCCAGCAAAAATCTGAAGCCTAAGGCCACCCCAGTTTCACACTGGAAACTTTCAAGGCATAGAACTCCGGACCATCCCCTCCAAGTGTGCCCACCCTAGATCACCTGCCTTCCCTTGACCACAACCTCCTGTTCACATCTTCACACAACCACACACTCAATACCCTTCCACTTGAGGAAATTCCTCATAGTACCCCACTAACCCCTTATGTACCCTTGTCACCCCATATCCCAATGTCCACCCACCCCTCCACCCTCTGAGGCTCTCCCATCTCCACATAAGTTCCTGGAGGAGAGCCACACAGGATACCCACAAACAGACCCTCCACCTCCCGTTTCCTGTACCTGTTACACAGCCCTGCCTCATCACACCAGCTCCCTTCTTTGAGGGGGTGGAAGAGAGACGGGAGCCAGGAGACCAGCACTCCCCAGAGGGGCCAGGACACCATCTCTCATGGGATCGCAGGCAAGTGACCTCCCCTCTGGGCCTTGGCATCTGCTCTCTGGAAAGAGTAACCTCTCCAAGGCCATCCCCACCTGGCAGAAGCAACGTGCGAAGCAGGGAACAGAAAGCGAAAGGAACAAGGTCCTTTTAGCTGCAACTTTGTAAATTTGGACTCAGCACAATTTGTAAATTCCACTCAAGCAAAACGCGGTTTTAGCACCTTTCCCTAAGGACACGTTTTCTGGTTTAACATGGTTACAGATAAACGCAAAGTAACACTTGCATGTGAGCAGGGCTTGGTGGTTCACAAAGGACTTTCACTCATCGTCTCCCACCCTCCTTGCCACAACCCAGTGGGCCGGTCCCCAGCATCTCAGCAAACCTGTGAGGCCAGCGCTGCTCCGAGAGCTTTACCTACGATCACTCACGCGGAGGCTTAACATGGGCGGCACAGCCCGGGCTGAGCAACTTGATCGAGGTGGCAGAGCTGATGAATGGCAGGCCCAGCCCTGGAACCCCAGCATCTGGCCTTGCGTTTGGCTCTTACTCATCAGGTATGTGCCCCCCTAGCCTCCTCACTCGGGGAGAAGCCAACCAACCTCTGGAACATCAAAGGGCTTGCCTCAGACCCCAGCACCCACGGAAGACCAGTGTGGAACGCAGCTCCCGTTCCCTGACAGAACAGTGGGGAAACAGGCAAAGCGTGAAGAATGTCAGCACCGGCCGGAAAGGTGGGTACTGCGGGGCCCGGACTCTCCAGCAGTGCCCTGGGTGGCCAGCTCCCAGCTCGGCTCCCCTCCACCTGCACCAAGTGCCACTCTCTCTCTCTTCTGCCCGGCAAGTTGATTTGCGTGGATGCGGGTGCCTCTGAGCATCCCACTCGGGACTCATGTGTCCTCGGGACTCAGCAAGTGCCGGGACTCATGGCAGCACCTCACCCGCGGCCAGGGTGCTGCTGTCCACCTCCCCAACCCGCCCAACACCCCCCTCCGCCCTGGGCCCGGATGGGCTGGGCCTGCACTTCCTGCTCCGTGGGACAGGGATGGAGTCCCCCTCGCTGCCTCACATGGAGGCTGCAGGAGCAGCTCGCCACACCAGCCTGGCTCTTCCTCGGCTCAAGGAGCAGCCACAGCTGCACAGGAGAGACACAGTGAGGACCTCGGGTGGGAGCCCCTGGCTGCTGCAGACTGCAGGTATATGTCCCCACCTTGAGAGGGAAACCGGGTGACAGAGAGGAGCGGGTGGGCATCAGCGCGGAGTTAGTTTCAGTGATTTGCATAAACGTACGAATAATCTCAATCCTAAGTGTGCATATACTCACGTAAATATGCAAATTCATAGGAAGTTCTCTGGAAGTCACACACACCAAACACTTAGCATTGGTGGCCTGTGGGAAGGGGAGCAGGGGCGGGAAGTGTGTGTGTGGGGCGGCTTTCACTATTAACTTTTTATAATTCCTGCCTGGGTCGAATCATTTCTTACAACAAGCACTTCACATGACATAGAAGAAAATCAATCTTCCTACCTATCGATCAATAAAAAGGGGCCCAATGTTACCAGTAGGCATCCTTGAGGGCTATCATGGGTAATATTTTTCTATAATATTTAGTATATTCCGGGCTTTCCATAATGGGCACATTTGTTACTTTTATATTAGATTGAACCACATGCAATGCAATTACTTTTTTTTTTTTTTTTTTTACAGATTGAAAGTGGTTGGATATTGGTGATTTCAGGTGATTCCACCTAATCATTCATGCATCAACATTCAACAAATATTTATGGAGGCACTACTCTGTGCCATGCCCATATTCAGACAGTTTTTTTTGGTGTTAAGTAAATAAACCAAGCTGCGTGCCCCTTGTAGGCAGGACCCCAGGTTACTCATCTCTGTAGCCCCAGCACCTTGCACAAACATGGATCCAGAGCCATAGGTGTTTGGCTAAGCAAAAAGATGAATGACTAGCTAGATGGACCACAGATGGCCAGCAGCAGACATACGACTGAAATTATACAGTCCAGGTAATCAATATCACACGTGTCATCCCTGCAGGAAACGATGGCAAAGAAGGGGATGGGTCAGGCTCTGGTTAACTTGGAAGTCACACTCCTCTTGGCTCTTCCGGTGGGTCACAGGATCAGAGAAGCAACAGAGAAAGGAGGTAGCATAGGGGCGTGCAGGCTACAGAGTCATGGCCAGGGGGTCATGGGCAGCCCAGGTTAGCTAACACACCCTCCAGCCAAGAGCAGCAGTCCCCAGCTGCATGGTCCCTCGGAAGGGTTCCTCTACCTCCCCGGACTGCCTTAAACAGACAGCCTGCCAGGCAGGGGAACATTCCAACAGTCTCCACCCAGCAGGCATCCAGCAGCAGTGGGTTTCTCTACACTAGAGTAAATATTTGCGGAGACTATAATTCTTTCCTGAAGGTTTGATCCCTTAATTTTCCAAGAGCAGAGACCACCCTCGCCACCAAATCTTAAAGAAGAGCTGTAGAAGGATGCATGCCTCTAGTGCGTGTGTCCTGCGACAAGGCAGGCCGGGCAGGCTCTTAGCAAGGCCAGGGGACGATGTCTGTCAGACAGGAGCAGGTGCCCCCAGGCACCGCGTTTCCATTTGTAGGTAGAAAGTACCCAGCATCCCGTAAGGTCCAAAACCCACGTCACCTGGGGACTTCTTGGAAAGGTGAGGTGGTTTCAGCTGAGAAGACTGGGGGGAGTGAGGTGGCCAAATTCAAACACTGGAAGGGCTGTTGGACAGGAAACAGGAGGCAGATGCATCTCTCTCTCGGTATAAACTACAACCAGGAACAGATGCTAAGAGAGGGAAGGAAGGGACTCAGAGAGAAAGGCCAGGAGTGCAGGACAGCCCCACAGTGCTCTGAACCAATACGCCAGAGGAGGCAAGACCATCTGCCCCTCTCTGAAACCTACTGGCCTTTCATAGCTGGCAGGATCCTCTCAGTCTGGAACACGCCTGCATTTCTGCTCCAACTTTTGGAGTCTTTCCCCAGAGGCAGTTGTGTTTAGTCCCAAACCTGGGTCTGTCCGCTGTTTTTTTGGCATCGTATTTACATAATTTAAATACAACCTAGACAGATAAAATTTGAGTTTTTAAAAAAGGTGATTATTTCTAAGAAAAGTAAAGTGAATATTTTGGAAAATTTTGAGAGAGCAGCTAAAAGAAACTGTTGATAAATTAGAAGTGAGCAAGATACCAGCAAAAATTTGGCCAAAAAAAAGATCCTAAAAATCTAAAACTCCGGGACACCTGGGTGGCTCAGTCGGTTAAGCATCTGCCTTCATCTCAGGTCATGACCCCAGGGTCCTGGGTCAGCAGGCACCTGCTTCTTCCTCTGCCTGACACTCCCCTGCTTGTGCACTCTCTCTGACAAAATCTTAAAAAAAACATCTAAAATTCTGTATCTGGATTATTTCCAACTGACCCTCAATCCTCTCTCTTAAGGAAACTGGAAGTTACAGATGACGTACCCTCGCTCTAAGAAACATCAGCTGGAATGGAAAGGAAAGCTCTTCCCCTCAACAAAAGACGAGCAAGCGATGATACAGCTAAATGTCTTCAATTAAAATAATGTTAAATACATATAAATGTATTGCACATGTACAATTGCTTTGTGATCTCTGGATTCTACTGACTTTTTAAAAAATTCTACCTCATTGCATTCTTCTTTACAATCGGCAAGTGTGTATTTTGAGGAGTGTTGACCAATACAAACAGCTATGGGACTCCATCCATAATCATGATCCGGAACATTTGTTTTCATTCTAGAATGTTCCATCAGGGTCCATCCAAGCTTGTGCCCTCGCCCCATAGACAGTCCTGCTGAGGTAGCATAGCTCCTCCTGCACTGTATTGAGGTCATCCATTGACCCCCCAGCCATCCAGCCTGGGCTTTTACTCCTGTCACATATAGTGGAATTCACTCTCTCGGTGTATAGTCTATGTGCTTTGGCACACAGTTGTGTGGCCACTATCACCAGAACTTTGCACACGCGCTGGCCACCAACCCACCCCAATTTCATGAGGTAAGAGCGCTTTCACTACATTTGGATCTAGAAGACTTGAGATGAGACTACGCTGCATTTTCGCTGTGTGGTCCTGGGCACTCATCTGCCCCCATGCCCCTCCTCCCTCTTCTCTTCCAGAGAGGAGAATATCAACTCAGAGTAGATATGAGGACTAAAGACATTCAGCAGATTAAAAAGTACTTTAAAGGTCTATGTAAATGTCCTTTAGAACTAGTTTGAACAGCGTCTTCAGACCAATTAGGCTGTTAGTAAAGAAAGGGAGCTCCCCCACCCCAGAGAAAAGGAAGTAAAGACTAGAGAATGGATCAAGGCATCCACAGCCTGCGAGCTAGACTGTGAGCCCCACGACCCTCTCCACCCCTAAGTCCAGTGAGAAGTCTCAGGAGGTGTGTGTCACTAATGCTAGTGGAGAGGAGCATAGCAAGGCCACCCAGGAGCAGGCAGGATGTCCCACAGCTCCCAGAGTCCCCTTTATTCCCAATAAAGAAACCAAGCACCACATGGCTCAAGTGATTTGACCCCGGGAGAATACATTTGGTATGCTTCCAGTCCAAATCTGTTCTGGAGACTTTCTTTACTGGGTCTCCCCACATATGACCTACTCTTAATTCAGTCCTCTCCAAATAAGGAAAGATACTAAATGAAAGGCCACTGCTGTGAGGCAAATCCGAAAACAAAAACAAAAACCCCCGCATCAAAAGTACAGAATTCTTCGTCCTCATGAGAAACTTCAGATGAAAACACATTCCCTCTACCACTTATAAGGCAACAACAACAATGACAACAAAATGGCAGCCGAGCTCCCCTCCCCTCCCAGAAAGGGGGGTTAAGTGTCCAGTGACCCAATCAAGATGCCCTCCAGACATCTGGAACGTAGAGCTGCTCTTCTCTCCCCTGGGACTGGCCCAAGCTGCTCGAAAGTCCTCTCTATCGGAGCCAGTAACAAGGCCAGCCCCAGCCGGAGCAACAAGCGTGGCTAGCATTGGCAATGAACCAGCCCTGTGCTAGAAGGCCACGGACATCGGTCACAGAGATAGATGCTGGACAGATTAAATGATGTACTGAAGAGCTCACAGCTGGTAAGCTGGGAAACCAGGAGGTACTCAGAGTCAAATGAGGGAAGCCAGTTGCCTTTACAGACTCCCGAAGTAGCAAGCTCATGGGCAGGCCAGGCTCCCAAGGCCCCTGCACCAGTTTATAACTGTAGAGGTCAGCTGAGGCAGAGACCAGACACTACAGAAAGGAGAGGAAACGCTCCCTAAAATGGCCAGGCCACACTGGATCCTTCCTGAAATAAAGAGGCAGGGTCCCAGATTTGTTCCCAGAGGTGGGCAGTATAAGTTATGATCCCAATTTGGGGGTGGGGGGTAGTGTTTTCCAGAGTGCTCATGAAGGATCAACTACAATCACATGTAGAAGTTCAGAAAAAGAGCTGAAGAGGACATTGTGCCCCTTTCCCAGCAATCAGAGGTAGGCTGTGTCTAATGGAGTTGCCAAACGCTGGGAAACGGGCCATAGGGACAGCAGGAGCAGAAGGAACAGCTCCCAGCCCCAACCTGAGAGGATGACCCGCCCTCAGCAGCACTCGATGCCCTGTGCTCAGATTCCCCTTCAGGAAACTATGGATTTGGTTTCTTAGGAACTGGCAGTCAATTTGTACCAAAGAACAGACATACATAGTATTCTCCTCCTCAGGAGAATGGCAAGGGCCATCTACCATCATCACGCTGGTGACCAAGCCTTGGGCTTATCAGACAGTGTCTTCAGAATCTGGCCAGCGGAGAGCAATTACCCAGGGCCCAGTCCCACTGAGTGGGAAACAGCCTTCCAGAAGCAGTCCAGAAGCCCATCTAGAGCCAAGCAGAGAACTGGGAGAGGCAGCTGCCTGGCCTTATGCTGCCAGATCTCACTCAGCTGGGCCCAAGTTACACTGCATAGGGATCAGTCTTGAAAGGACATGGGAACAAGAAACACAACCTTGGAAATCTTGTAAAGGTTCAAATCCAGTTGCTTACTTTGGGGTTTTGAATGGGGGTAAAGGGTGGGGTGGGAGTTTTTCTTAAACATGTCATTTTCTGTTTTGTTTACAATAAAGAAAGGGTTCTTGAAGAGAGGAAAGGGAAAAAGAAAAGCCTTCATTATTAATCAAAGGAAACTTCTTAGCAACCACAAAGAGGAATTTTGCTGGAAGAAATGGCTAAAACCTGAACAGAGAAAGGAAGACACATCAGACAGAAAATGGCCAGGAGGGACCTCAAATAGTCCAACTTTATACCTAAAGGAACTCAAAGAAGAAGAACAAAGCCCAAGGTAAGTAGATGGAAGAAAATCAGGAAGATAAGAACAGAAATAAATGACAGAGACTGAAAAACAAAAATCAATGAAACTAAAAAAGCTGGTTCTTTGAAAAGATAAACGAAATTGATATACCCTTAGCCGGACTCTTCAAGGAAAAAAAGAGAAAGGACCCAAATAAAATCAGAAACAAAAGTCCTAAATGATAACACAGAAAGAGAAAGCATTATAAGAGAACACCCAGGGGGACGCCTGGGTGGCTCAGTTGGTTAAGCAGCTGCCTTCGGCTCAGGTCATGATCCCAGCGTCCTGGGATCGAGTCCCACATCGGGTTCCTTGCTCGGCAGGGAGCCTGCTTCTCTCTCTGCCTCTGCCTGCCTCTCTGTCTGCCTGTGCTCGTTCGCTCTCTCTCTCT
>ML101844.1:57397-114917 GCA_003697995.1 Taxidea taxus jeffersonii
AAAAAAAAAAAAAAAAAAAAAAGAGAACACCCGGGAAAATTATACACCAACAAACTGGCCAACCTAGAAGAAATGGATAAATTCCTAGAAATATACAATCTTCCAAAACGGAATCAGGAAAAAATAGAAAACCTGAACAGGTTGCTAGTAACAAAATTGAATCAATAATCAGAAAACTACCAAAAAATAAAAATCCAGGACTAGATGGATTCACAGGAGAATGCTATTGAACACTTTAAGAAGAGCAAGTACCTACTTACCTCAAACTATTCCAAAAAATTAGAAAAGGAATGAAAGCTTCTAAATATATTCTTCTTCTATGAGGCCAGCATTACCCTCATGCCAAAACCAGCCAAAGACACAACAAGGAAAGAACTACAGGCCAATATCCCTGATGAACATAGATGCAAAAATCCTTAACTATTAAAATATGAGCAACCCACCATACCATGGTGGTATGAACCATGTATTCAAACATACATGGAAAAGATCATCTGCCACAATCAAATGAAATTCATTCTAGAGATCCAAGGATGGCTCAATATTTGCAAAACGATCAACACAATACACCACATCAACAAAATGAAGGATAAAAATCACACAATCATTTCAATAGACACAGAAAAAGCATTTGGCAAAACTCAACAACTGTTCATGATAAAGACTCTCAAAGTGGGTTCAGAGAGAACATACGCCAATGTAATAAAGGCCATACATGAAGAATACACAGCCAACATGCTATTCAATAGTAGCATGTTGAGACCTTTTCTTCTACAATCAGGAACACCACAAAGATGTCTACTCTTGCCACTTTTATTCGATATAGTACAGGAAGTCCTAGCCATAGCAAACAGACAAGAAAAAAAAAATGAGCATCTATATTGGTAAGCAAGAAAAACTATAGAGGGCACAAAACAATACATAACCGGAGGCCTTGGTAGAAAGCAGGGAAGGGCATGGATGCTCTGTGCTGGGGACTCCTCCTCTGACTATTCCCTAGAGCTAGGTCCTAAGCCCTCTTCTCTCTTGATTCTACACACTTTCCTTGGGCAAAACTCACCCTCCCCATGGAGATGGGTGCTGTTTAAATGCTGATGATTCCCAAATCTGGAACTCTAGATGTCTCTAAGCTCCAGATCTTGAATATAGGGCCCGGTATTCAATAATTACCCACTGAATAAGCTGATAATTCTACATGGATGTCCCATGGGCACGTCAAACTGAACTCATCTTCTCCAGCCAGTTTCCATGTTGTTGGATAGCCCTCATGGCCTCATGTCCATATGACCTCAACAGTCTTGTAATCAATCTTGGCCTCACCCAAGTCCACCAAAATGATTCTTCAGAATGTAAATCAGACTCCATCTGTCCCTGCTTAAATTCCTTCGATGGACCTCACCACTGTAGAAGCAAACCCCAAATCTGGCTTTTCTACACCTTGTCTCTCCAGCTCCTATCAACCCATTCATGCTCCTGTCACATAATGATGCTCACCAGTCCCAATCAAGTGCGAAACTCCTATGACTCTGCCTAGGAAGCCCCATTCCTATTATTCCCCCTGGCAAACTCCTACTCATCCTTCAAAACCCAGATCAATGGCCAGCTCCTTAGAAGCCTTCTTGTTTCCCTAGGTAGGGCCTCACTAACAGGACTTGTACCAAGAGGGAAGCTTCTAGAGGGAAGGAGCCAAGTTTTCCTCTCCATATACTCTCACTAGATCACTGCTTATAGTCCTAATGAAATATTTGAGAGGTGGTGGAAGGAATGAAGTTTCTCCTTAAATTACAGGAAGAAGCAGAGGAGGTGAGATGGTAAGAGGTCTAACTCGGCTTAGCCATTCTTCTGTATGATTTCATACAAGTCACATTTTTGTCCAAAGAGGAGATTAGAATTAGGCCAACAGGATCTAGGACTCATTTTGGGGGCTTCTAAGAACCCTCCTTTGTTGCTGCTTTTCTCCTCGAACAAGCAGCAAGGGAGTATCAATCAGCACCCCCGAAAGGTAATATAAATCTTGCTTTTAAAAATTCTCAAATCACTCGGATTAGCACTAGAACATTTCCATCTTGGAAGGAGCCAAAAATTTATCAAACTCCCCATGAGTTGATAAGGAAGGAAACAAAGGTAAAAGCAAAGCAAGGAATGTATGTATTCACATTTACAGAGGGACAGTGACAGTCACAACCGAGGCACCCCAAGGAGCCGAAAAGGAATTCAATCAGTCTTAATCTCTCCTTGAAGGAAATGACAACCTGCTAAGACAGACAAATCTGACGTGTTTCTGAAGCACATACCTGAGCAAACTCCCACCTTCTGGGAAAGGAAGACAAACCTTAGAGCCAGGCTGCCAATCTAGCCGATGCGTGGAGAGAAAAGGACCAGGGCTGGAGGCAGGGACAGCTTCCCCAGGAACTGGCACAGAGCCCTGGACAGAGCGAGTCTGCATGTTTGACTAGAGAACGAAGTCTTCTCAAGAACATAAGGCAAGGCATAGCCCATGCAGATGAACTATGAGCCACTGTCTCTTTACGTGCAATGCAGTTTCTGGAACTTTCTGAAAATTTTAGAAACAATGGATTTCACAGAGAAGCAATGCCTTAAAGTTCTATATGCCCTGCCTGGACCACATCTCTAACTCTGGAAGCATCTTGTGGTGACACGGTATTTTTTTTTACCCTGCCCAGATTCATGGATTTCTTTCATCCCTTCTCCCCAGAACACCCCTTGGGCCCCCCTGGTTTGTGGACAGCCTCAGAAGATGACTGGCCTCCATCCCTTCCCTCCTGATATGAACATGCCACTCTCACATCAAGGGGTAGAATCAGTCTCCCCTTATCTTGCATCCAGCTTAGCCTTGTGACCTGCTTCGGCCACGGTGACCAGTCTAGCCTCTAAAAAACTCTAGTAGCTTCCATGTTCTCTCAAGATCCCCCACACCTGTGAGAAAGCCCGAGCAGATCACACGGAGAGGTCACCTGGGAGAGCTCCAAGGCTCCACACATGCAAGGCTTCCCAGAGCATTCCAGCACAGCACTCCGCTGGACGCCAATGGCTGAGCACCACAGTCAAGACAGTGACCCCAGCTGGTGCCTCGGAAATAGAAAAACTGCCCCGCTGAGCACAGTCTACCCAGAGAATCATGAGACCATAGGCTCGCATGTTAAGATCGTCACAGCAAGGGGTAAGTGAAACACAGTCCGTGAGCACATACGTGTGTGGGAAGGCCACTGAGAAATGGGCCATCCCACACTGAATTTCCTAGAGAACCAAAATATCCAAACAAGTCTTTACCCAATTCTGACCCAAAAATGTTTTTAGAACGTAATACCACACCTCATCTTACATGAGATGTAATCCAGCGTTTTCCAGATGAGTGAGCCAGCCAGGTGCACATCGAAGGCTCCAGTGGCCACAGAAGTGCACACGCTCTTGGCTGCAACCCCCATCCGAGCCCCAGACCACAGTGCTCTTGACCCGCGGCGCTATGCCTGCGCCCAGAAACACCTCGTCCTCCTCCACATTGCTCCTTTGAAGGACTGTGAGTTAAGAAACCAAGGATCCTATCCCCACTGGAACAGGGCTGAGGATAGCTAATCCAAGGGGTTCTTTTAGGATTGCAGAAGACAAGGAACTCTGTAATCCTGCCGACCTGAGTTTGAATCCTGCTCCGCCACCTGCTAACTATATGGCCTTGGACAAGTCATGTCACTCATCATGCATTTTAGTTTCCTTATCTGTAAAATGAAAATGATATCCACCTCCTGCTGGAAGCTTCTCGACAGAAACCCAGCCGGAGCTCAGTAAATGAGGGTACCCGTGTACACTCCACACTCATGGGCCTGGCCCTGAACGTGGGCATGAGCGCTGAGCACACACATCCAAGTGCTGGTCTGGATGACACCACAGAAGCCTACCCCCAAGAGTGCATATCAAGAGGGGACAGGGGAGAGAGGCTGAAGTGGGGGGAGGTCCGAATACTTATTCAGGCTTGGAGCACCCTAGTGGGATTTACTGCACAAAGAAACTGCAGGATGAGCGTAACCTTAGCGTCCCGGCAAGTCCATCTCAAGGGGCTGTCAGGCAGACCAAGCCTGGGTGTGAGTGCACGTGCGTGCGTATGTGTGCATGCACAGACGGATGTACAACATGTACCCGCTCACAAGGCGGGCCTGGCGGGGGGCAAAGAGAGACCCCAGCACGGACACTGGTGTCTAATCTAGCCTACTGCTACCCAGCTACCCAGCAGCGGCCCAGCCCGGGCTCTGGTTTCCTCTCCAGGGAAGCCCACTAGGGATAAAGCACAGATGGGACACTCACGGCCAAAGCTCCACAAGGCAATGAGGTGAAAGGCAGGGCCCACCGCATGCGTAGGACAAGAACATACTGGAAAAGCTGTTTCCACATAGGGAAGGACCCAAAGAGGCCACAGAGAAATGCAACCTGGGTCAGGACTGAGGGGTGACTTGCTGCAAGTGTTTATGCATTAGTTAATCGACTGTTCCTCCACAGTGGGGTTTTATGCCTCCCCGTCCCCTTCTAGGCCTTTCCTTATTATTCAGAGGCTTAAAAGCTGCTCACCTGCACACTCTGGGGGGTGGGAGCAGTGGATGACCCTTTCTGTCCGCTCCAGGGATGGTGACAGAGCTGATCCGGGGTTGGCCTTGCTGCCCCCCCACCCCACATTTCCTGCACCCATCTCTTACCTTGATGCCTCTGGTTGTTCAGGCCACATTCAGGAAAGAGGCCTTCAGGGAAGCCCAGGATGCATCCTGCCCCACCCACTGCACCCACTTTCTCACTCACCAGTGACCCTCCCCAGTTACCCAGCCCCTCCATCAACCGTCAACCTCCCTGAGCCTCGGTTTCCTCATCAGTCAAATGGAGCCGGTAACAGTCCAGGATTGAATGGGAGGATGTGTATAGAACCCTAAACTCCAGCCTGCCGATGAAGACGTCTGGAAGCATCAGCCCTCCCACGACGCCCCTACTGTAGCTGTACTGTAGGGGCCTCCAGCCCCTCAGAGCCAAATGTTCCTTCACAGGGTGAACGGTCTAGGTCATCGTATGGGTGGCGGGAATTACACATCCACAGCTCTGTCATGTTCTAATTTGTAAGTAAAGGTCTTAACAGGCTATTAATTCCAAGAGGAAATTTTGCTTCCAAATAGCCTTTCTGCTATGAAATAAAGCAATAAGTAGATTTTGTAAATGTTATTCCTTGTCCCTAACTTGTCAGACTCTTTGCTCTAACACCCTCATCAGATGCTAACAGGTCCTGAGAGCATCAAGGTCTCAGGAATGATCACTGGTCTCAGGAAGGCCCCCCCATCACCATGGCTGTATTTTTCTGCCCACCCCCTTTCCCATCTTCACCCACTGGCGGCTGCCTGGTCCTGCCCTTGACCCCCTCCTGCTCCAACACCGGGCACAGGGCAGCAGAAGGCAAGTTGTGCCATAAGAGACCTAGTGGTGCCAGGACCCAGGCCAGGGCAGGGACATAGGGAAACCCTGCCAGCCACAGCTTGCTCTCGCTCCAACCCAGGCTCCCCTCCACCCCAGTGTCTGACTGTGATTATCGGATTCCTGTCAGTCCCTGACCCTGCAGGCTGAGGCCCATCCCTAGTGCCCAGTAATATTACTTCACTAATAAAGCCCCAGCAACACCCCAATCCCACACCCCATCGGACAGCCAGATTTCACTTGCTCTTCCTGTGGGAACCCCAACCTGCTTGCCTCCCATGAGAAGAGCCAGGGGCCGGCTGGATGCCTTGCCTGTGACATGTTGGGCTACTGTGAGGACCTACCCCCATCCCTCTGTAGATCCCCAACCCCCATGAGAGCAGAGCATGGGTTTAAGAGAATGAAGGGTGCAGAGAAGGCAGAAGTAACAGAAGCATTCCCAAAGCCCCGAAATCTAGTGTCTGCTTCTAACCATGAAACTTTGGTCCAGGAGGGAATTCCTGGCCGGAACCAACAGGTGATGGGCAAAGAAAAAGAAGAGGGGAGGCTGCAGGCAAGAGAAAGAAAAGCAAAGAGGGGCGGGGGGTCTGGAGTATGTACCTGGTGTCACTCTAGCTGGGCATCCGGCTCCCCCAGCCTCATATTCCTGCCCTCCAGCCCCTGGGCCATCCTACCCTTGATGGTGCTCCCATCCCAGCAGGTAAGCTGGGCCCAGAAGGGCAGCGGGCAGGTGCGTGTCGCTTCATTCCACAGCTAGAGGACAGCTGGATGCAGTGTCCTCACAACACACACACACACACACCTGGGCTGTTTCCACCCCATCCAGAAATACTAAAGAAGGTGGGGACTCTTGTGACTTGAGGAAAACTTTGGCGAGTGGGCCTGGGAACCCAGGCATCTTTTAAAAAGTCACAGTAGTTCCAAACAAGTGACTCAAACTTCTGGAACACAGCCCACTGAAAGCCGGGGCCTCCTGCATTCTATCTCAGGCTCCCAAATGGACCTCGAGAGCCACCTCCTCCCTCCCCACCATCCCCCAAAGCCACATCGAAGGCCCTGCCTCCATGTGAAGGCCATGCTCTCCTGGGATGCTAACATGGTTATCTTCTATTTACTTATTTCTTTTCCTGTTTCTTAATCTTGTTGGGTTTTTGTCTCCTCTTAATAGTGCCCAAAGGACACCAGCAATCATGGGTTTAGCATCTGAGGCTCCAAAGGACGGAATTTTTGTTTTGCTTCCTTAACAGACAGTGAAGCACATGGGAGACTCATGTGGTTCAAGGGCTCCAGCAGAGAGGAAAATGCCAGCAGTGACTGTTCAGCACTAGGAACGGTTCAGAGTCGGATCACAGACCCCAAATGCTGCATGTCCACCTGCCTGTCTGCCCCAATCTGTGCTTCCTACTGATTCTAAGCAGAAGGGCTCCCACCATTCTTCCCCAGACAGCTCCCAGCAGGGCCCTTGACTGGCAGGAGCACAGGATAAAGTCGACCGACTCAGAAGTCAAGACAGCAACTGCGGACCCAGATCGTCACTTTATGTGAACAGGGCACTGGGAGAAAAACAAAGGACCTGTTGCTATACCCACAGGGTTCAGAGGCTGCCCCAACCCAGGGCTAGGCTCCTGCAGAATGAGAGCAGAGAGCTTCCTGAGTGAGCACAGTGCATGAGCCAGAAAGGAGAAACCGGAAGAATTCTGGTCCAAGAACCAGGAAAAAGCCAAACTGCAAACTTGTGTCTTCCCTCTGAGTGGGAGGCGATGGGACAAGCCCCACAGGGTTCTTGCATCAATGCCCCACGGTCCCGCGGGGCCCCTGGAGACTCAGCCCTCAAGTCCAAAAGACCAGGATGATGGCTTTGGCCGAGATGCAGCCAGCATCACAATAAAGTAGGAAGATTACTGAAACTGGAATTGAGAAATGGACGCTCCAGGCATGTGACTACTGTACCGACCGATGGACCTTAGGCAGGTCACTTCCCATCTCTCGAATAAAGGAGGTAGCAGGATTATGGAATTTATTAAGCCCTCCGCCCCACTCCTCCTCTGGGTTACCAGATAAACACAGAGGCTGAGAATCATATCTCCCCGTCTCTATAGCCCCGCAGTACCTCCAGGCTCGTGGGTCCTGGGCAGAGCACAGGCCTCTTAATTAAGCTGAAGCCAAAATCCCACCCCTTCCAGCAAAACACGTCCTCAAAGAAGTAGCAGACCTTTCACCGACGTAGCCAGCACGATTGTCCCCGTTTGTGTCCCCACCCCACACCTCACATCATCTAAGTACTCCACACACCCTGAGCTCCCTGCGGCGCAAGAAGGATCTAGGACCATCACACCTTCAGGTCTCCTAGCGGGTCTTCAACCACATTCCCTCTGATCTTGGTAATGAGCACTAAGACAGAGGGACAGCCCCCACTTGACCGAAGATCACTGCGTCCGCACGACTTAGACAGCTGCTGAAGCTAGCCAAGGACAGGCTGGAGATCAGAAGCCAAGGGAGCTCCTTTTCCCACAAGAGGTCTTTCTGGAGGGATCAAGGGCAGGGACTGGCTAGGACATGGCTGGGATAACTGCCACCCCAGAACCAGGCCTCGTGGGCCTTCCTGCCACCCACTTGGGCAGGACACTGGTGACACAGTGGCCCTGAGTCCTAATGTCCTGACATCCTCCACTCCCTCAGGCCCAGCACAGAAAGCTGTAGTGCCAAGCCAGGGGGTTGAGGGGGAGACGGGTCTTCCTGCACAAGCAGCTGGGATTCCCCAGAAGCACGCACCCACCCCAACGCATGTTGACTCAAGGGCCAAGAAAGCAGTGCCATCCCACCTGGAAACTGTGGCCACCTTGGATGAGAGCTTTTGGGAAGGGAAGCCCCAGGACGGGACCCAAGGCGGGACTCACCTCCCTCAGCAAGTGCGTGCCTTTCAGCCCGTCCTGCTGCTGCTGGGCCACGGTGACCCCCAAGACGAGTGTGTGCACGACACAGGAGACCACAGAGATGATGACGATGGGGCTGAGGCTGAGCGGCAGCGTGATGAAGAAGGAGAATACAAAGAAGGCCTGCCAGCCCACTGTGTCGCTGGCTGCATGGGCTCGTGCAAAGTTCAGGCCCAGGTAAGAGAAAATCTGGGCGGTGATCAGCAGCCACAGCACGTAGGGCACCACTTTCCGGGTGACCCGGTCCGGAAGCAGCCCCTTTTTGCAGAGCACGAAGAGGAGGAGGTCCAACAGCAGTCCCATGGCGGCCACGAGGAGAGGAGCCAGCTTGTCGCTGGAGAAGACCACGGCGCACATCACCACCACGTAGCAGTCAAAGAGGGCCGCGAACACCACCAGCACCAGCAGGGTCTCGTGGCGCTGCCGTTTGAAGTAGGTCTGATACAAGTTCTCCAAGGACTCGGGCACGAAGGTCAGCCGCATGAACCGAGGCAGGCAGAGGCATGATCCCGAGTTCCGGACCGAGATTTCGTGGGTCCGGCCCACCCCGCGGTCAGGGTCAGAGGGCAGGCTGACCGAGTACTCCGCGGAGTACTCTGCCGAGTACTCAGGCTCGGAGAAGCCCTGGTTCCTCGGCATCCTGGCTGCTTCTACTGGCCCAGGAGAAAGGGACCGGGAACGGAGAGAGGGCTCCGGACTGGGCCACCTACCAGGGCTCTTGGGGAGCTGGGGAAAACGGAGGGCCAGCCACCTCCCGCAGCAACGCACGGCAGATCTCCAGGGCACAGGTAGCGCGGGTCACCTGCAACTTAGAAGGACATCGCTAAGTAGAAACACCCCTGCTTTCCTGCCTGTGGTTCCGCACGCCCCACCCCACCCCTCCGAGAGGGTCGCTGCCCTCGACGCTCCAGGACCCACGCTCAGGCCACCGCCCGGGCGCGCGCGCTCACACACACTCCTGTCCTCGGCGAACAGGTTCTTGTCTCTGGCTGGCCGAAAGGCCTGGCCACCTCTCCATCCCTCAGACTCCGGGTTGGTCTCGGTGTCATCTCTGCTCCCTCAGCCCCTCACTTCCTCACCTAAAACGCCGCCAGGCCCAAGCCGTAGAAGCGGGAGATAAAACGTGCCCGGGAGCAGCTGGAACCATCCTCGGAATTCCTGAATCTTCCTTCTGTTTACTTCCTTCTCCCACCCGACCCCTGGAGGCCCGGGCTTTCCACCTCCGGCCACCACCTGCCCTCCGGAAGGCTGGCCTGCCCCCTGCGTTTACCTGTGCGGGAACTCGGGAGCCGCGTGCTCCGGCCGGTCCCTGCGCGGGCTGCGGGGCTGGGTCACGCGTGTGCGGGCGGGGGCAGGAGCACTCAGCGCGCCCGGGTCCCCGGCCCCCGGCCCGAGCACCCCCCCAACCCCCGCCGTCAGGCCCGGGATACCGCAGGGAGAGGCGCGGGGCTGCCCCTCAGCATCCGCGGGCGCCCGGCGGCAGCAGGAAGGAGGCGGCGGGGGCTGGGAAGCCGGGGGACGCCCGCCCCTGGGGCTGCGGCTCGCGGCGCGGTCGGACCCCTCCCTCTCGCCCCCGCGCTGGCGGCGGCGCGGCTAGGGGCGCACCCGGGGCCCTCCCGGGCGGGAGCGCGGGCCGAGGCCGGGGCAGCCCGCCAGCATCCTCCGGGCCGCCCGCGCGCCGAGCCGAGCCAGCCGAGTCCGGGCGCGGCGCGCTGCACTGTGAGTCCCCGCGCGGCGCCGGCGGCTCCCGGGCCACGCGCGCTCCAGGCCCCGGGAGGCGGGCGGCGCCCCTCCCTCCCCGCAGTCGCCGCCCTCTCGGCGAGCGCGTCCGGGAGTTGGGGGGGCGGGGAGCGCCCCGCTCCAGCCGCGCGGCAGGCGGGGGGAAGGAGGGGAAGGGCGCGGAGGAGAGCGGGGCGAGGGGCCGAGGCGCCGGTGGTCCCGCGCTCTGACTCGAGGCGGCGAGCAGGCGGCGGCCGCTCGGTGGAGGCGCCGCGGTGGGCGGCGGGCAGGAAGGACGGGCGACCCGACACCTAGCTCCGCGGCAGGCCGGGTCTCTGGACAGGAGAGCCCGGGACGTGCCCTCCCGCAGGTGAGGCGCGCTCGCGGCACCCCCGCCGCCGCCTCCTTCGCCGCGGTTTCCTTCTGGGCCTGGAGATGAGAGGCCGGGGCTGAGGTTTGGGGACGCCTGCCCCGGGCCTAAGTGTCCCCGCCCACCCTGGCAGCCCGAGCCTTCCGCCGAGGGGCCCGCAGCCGAGCTCCGTTCGAGAAGGAAGAGGGGAGGAGTGGCCCGCTAGGCCACCTGGCACGTGGAATGCGAGAGACCTGGCTTCAAAAGGATCTCCCGTGCACATTCCACCTGAGACGGGTTTGAATTTACAAACTCCCTATAAAAACTCAAACGCTCCTGTGAATGGTTAAGCCTATTAGTCTCTTACACCTTCGTATAAATTCCTTTCCTTGGCGGGGCGCCTGGGTGGCTCAGTGGGTAAGCCTCTGCCTTCAGCTCAGGTCATGATCTCAGGGTCCTGGGACCGGGCTCTCAGTTCAGCGGGGAGCCTGCTCCCCTCTCTCTCTGCTTGCCTGTCTTCCGCTTGTGATCTCTCTCTCTCTCTCTCTGTCAAATAAAAAGATAAAATCTTAAAAAAAAAATTCCTTTCCTTGGCTTTGACAGAACCTTGCCAAGCGCCACCACAGGCCACAGGCTTTAAGAATCAAGGGAAAGGGGAACAAAGCATTGTGTGGGGGGAGGTTGTTGAGGACATCCAGCAGCATCAGGGAGAGCAGAAAACAGGATCAGAAAGGAGAGAAAACTCAGCTGTCCAGGTCCTGGAAAGAGTGATCCCTTTCCAGAGCCTCAGTTAAGGCAGACCTCAGGAATAGATTTCATCAGGGAATGGATCCTATCACAGCTGTTTCTGTCCGTCCCTCACACTAATTCTGAAACGCAGCCAACCTCAGTCCAAACTTGTCAGGGCTCTGATTACCAAGGTTGCGGGGCGTCAGGTGAGACTTAGGAGAAGCATAATTTGAAGAAGACACCTTTTCCCATTGTTTTCATTTGCTTGGAGTCCCAGCGTTTTTTATTTTGAATTGTTACGTGCAGTTAAAGGAGGCATGATTTTTATGTTTAACAGAGACACGTGTTAGTAAAAGGGGCTGACATTTGTGCCTGGATTGGGGGATGGAACAATAGGGCGATGGGCATTAAGGAGGGCATATGATGTAACAAGCACTGGGTGTCGTAGGAAACTGATGACTCATTAAACTCTACCCCTGAAACTAATAATACACTATATGTTAACTAAATTGAATTTAAATTAAAAAAATACTGTTTGGGTCTGTGTTGGCACAAAGGACACCCCGCCTTTCCTGGTACATGTGACTATCCTTGGAGTTCTGTGCGGCTTCCTACTTGGCAAGACCATGCCCAGCTCCTGGGCCGTGTGTGTTCCTTGCGGGTTTTTGCCCTTGTGTCCCAGCCTCAGCTCCACACCTCCCTAGGGAAGGAAGAGGATTCCACACAGTTATCTCTGATTAAAAACAAACAAACAAACAAAAAAACCAGTCTCCTGAGCTCCTGCCCTATTGCTCTCCTACACTGCTCCAACTCCCTGACCTTCCCTGATCTTCCTCTCTTTGCTGTGAGCACCTCTTCAACAGCTGAGCCAGGCATCAGGGAAGGCCAGAGATGCCCCCCAGACCCTGCCCTCAGGATCCCCGCTGGCTCTGAGCACCAGATCCCCCAACAAGACAGACCCTGGGCATGAGCAGTAATCAGGGGCGACCTGACACTGGGCCTTTTGGGACTTGTCCTGAGAGGGGCACTCTCAGAGGCCTGGAGCAGCCTGACAAAGAATGAGCAGTAGGAGACCCCCCACCCCCGTCAGCATTCTGGGTAATGGGCTCAGCATTCTGGGTAATGGGTGCAGCCCTTCCCTGTGGATGTGGGAAGCTCCATGGACCTCCCTAAGAGCCAGAGGCAACTGAGTGAATATTCCAGAGCAAGCAAGCTGCTCAAGGTGCTGTGTACAGAGATTGGGGAAAACACAATATTGGGAGACAGGCAGGCCTGAGAGCCTTCCTGTCTGTCTCCCTCTTGGCAGCGTCTCCAGCACCTTGAGCCAAACAGTCATGGAATGAATGATTTCCCTAAGAAACGACACTTTACAAGGGCACCTCCTGCTGATGAGGGAGCCAATAGACCTCATTCATTGATGCTGAAAATGCCCTGGTCCAAGGAAATTAAAAATAACCCCACCCAAGAATAGGATAGGAGGTGCCTTCAGTTCCCAAGCTATACATTTTCTGTTGCTGTAATCCGGACAACCGGCAAGCGTTTGCTTTCATAATCCAAAGATACAGTAAGTCTGTCTTAAAACACACGTTACCCTCATAGGCACGCACCCACGCAACCTAGGACTATGAATGGTTGTGTGGGTGACCTGCCTGGGATGCATGTTCTAAAGACGGAATCTGGGGCTTGGGGGGAAGCTTGGTGGGCATCCTGACCCCCACTCTAACCCAACATCAGGGACAGGATACCTGTCTGCTGAAGACACCTCTTGTTTGTATGGCTTGAGACTGGAGATGATTGCAGAGCAGTAATTGCTATTGCGTAAACAAGAGTGGTTTGGCCCCCTGGAGAAATGCGGTGGCTCCGAACCCAGCAAACAATGGATCAGAGCAGAGCCCTGGTGTCCTGGGGAAAGAGAAGGGGGAGGAGAGAAGGTCATTAGCTCTCCTGGTGCTGGGCCCCAGGAGGGCCCCGTGTGGGGCCTTAGCTAAAGGCAGAGCCTGAGACCAGGGCCTACATGCGGTAGGTTTGACTGGACAAGGGATTCCCAGGGAAAGAAGATAGGAAACCCAGTAAAGACAGGGGTGTGTGAACAGGGGGCACGGTGGCTGGTAGGGCTCCATTCCTTCGTGCACAGAGCACCTCAGAACTTTCCACTGGAGGACTGGGGGGTGGGGGGCATTGATCCACTGCTTCCCTACCCATGGTTGTCGGGTGGCGCGTTCACTCTGGAGTACGGGCAGGTGTGTGCAAGTCGCAGGGGGCCGAGTGGTGGGCTCAGAGGCAGGAAACAGGACAGCATAGAGGGCCTGGATGCCTCTGCTGCAGGACGGAGTAGAGCAGTGGGCCAAGAGGAAGGGGCCCAGACCCTGTATCCACTCCCGCCAGCTTGGGGGTTCGGGCCCTGCCACTGGAGGAGAACGCCACGTGGTCCAGGAGGAAGCGGGCCCTCTGCAGTCGGAGAACTCAGCCTGGGCCCCGGCCGAACAGCTGAGGCCACGGGATCTCAGTTACTCACCCTCCCCAAACGTGGGTCCTGGGGGTGAGATGACACAGCACTCACACCCAAGTGGGGTCGCTGGGAGGAAGGAGGAACTTAATGCGAACCAAAGTGAGTGGCAAATCTCCACAGAACAAATCAGTCTGTGGGAGCTTGGGTCCACCGCATGGCTGGCCTCATCTCTCCCTGCGTGACCCATGCTGGGCTGGGCTGCCACCTCCCGGGAGCCCTCCCTGGTTGCATCTGGGAGCCTTTCCTGATTCCACTGCCATTTTCCCCTCTGACAGCATCAGCCTGTCCGCCGATGTCCTTGCTGCCCTCTGTGTCCCTTTCTGTGCCTCTTGGTGCCTCTGCTTCTGGGACACTGACCGGGCGTGTGTGTGTGAGTGTGTGTGAGGATAAAGGGAGCATGATAGGATGTGCGTGTGTGTGTGTTGTGTGTATGAGTATGTGTTGTGTGTGTGTGTGTTATGTGTGTGAGTTGGGAGTGAATGAGGTCGGTGTGCATGGGAATGTACGTGCAGTTGGTGTGCAGTGTGTGTGAGCATTGTGACTGAGCATGTGTGATCAGTGTGTGTGAGTAGGTGTGTGAGTATGAGCACGCATTCTCAGTGCCATGTGAGCAAACGTGTTGAGTGTGGGCGTGTGTGATCAGTGTGTATGTCAGCACGCGTGTGAGCATGTGTGCAGGGTGAGCATGCGTCCCGCAGGTGTGGCTCCGGCCTCCCCTTCAGGTCCCTGTACCCTGCTTGTGCTGCCCACTGGTATGGAGTGCTCACTGCCCGCAGGGGCTTCCACAGCCTCTCATGTGGGCAGAGGGAAGTGAGTAGAGAGAGCACAGCACTGGCCTTCCGGGGCAGGGCACGTTTCTGGGTCTGTCCTGTTCCTGGGTATGAGCATCCCCTCAGGAGCAGGACCGGGTCCCCTGGTCCCTCCTGCCCAGCATCTGACACAGACCAGCTATTCCCTAACTTGCCACCAAAATGACATCAAGTAAACCCTAACCGCATGTCAGTGTTCCTGCGCTGGACCTGGGCCTCCCAATGGGGTTGGTGGTGAGGTCAGTATCTGCAGCTGCCATGCTGTGTGGGGTCAGGCCTTATGGGCACTGTGGTTTGTGGCTCTCCTTTAGCTTAATGAGGTAAGCACCAACGTCCCCAGGACACGGTGACCTCACAGCTAGGGGCAGCAGAGAGAGGCTTGGATGCTGAATGTGCACTAGGCCACGCAGAAGTCTGGTCAAGCAGGAATCCTCAAGAAGCTTCCTCTGGTCGTTTGCTGCTTCCTTAACCAAGGGTGTACCAGATCTCAGAGACCTGGTGTTTAGTTGACAGCCAGAGGCCGCCTATAGAATCGTGGCTCCCCGGATGTCAGAGGGGACATGAGGCATCATCCTGTTCCAGCCCATTGAGGAAGTCGAAGCCCAGACAGGTTAAATTTGGGGAAGGCAAGACCCATGCCCATGGAGCGTGAAACAATGTGTGAATGCTGAGTAATCCCGGGGCCTCTGTGGAAATGTCACGTTTCAAAAGCACTCAAGCCAGGGCCCCTCTGGGAAGAGGCACCATAGAAATCCGTGCTAACGAGCCTCTCCCCCGGCCTGCTGGGGATAACAGGGAGCAGACACAGATCTGAGAACAACAAGAGGTGGCTAGACAAGGTCCAGGTGGCGAGGAGCTGGGGGTCTCCACCTTCACGGTCCCTCTCACAGGTGGAAATTCAAAACACCCAGAAGAGCAAGGCTGAGACCGCCACAGGGTCAAGCTGGAAGGGCAAAGAGAGGGCTGGTCTAAAGCTCTCCCTGCAGATAAGAACAACCTTCCATCCCCCTAGCCACCCCTCTCCACGGGTGCCACGCCCATTCAGGAATCACCCTTGACCCTGCCCTTCTCACCCTGCCAGCCAAATCTCTAGCCCCCAACCAGGGCAATCCTTCCAAATTCAGATCTGATCTCATCCCTATCTTCTTTGAAAATCCGGTCCCTAGCTGTCCCTGTTCCCAGGTAGGAGGACTGCCCAGTTCCCACCTGCTAGGGGATTAAATAAGAGAATACTTGTAAAATGCTCAGATGTCACCTTCCCTTTCAAGCTGCACTAAAGGAACATCAGTGATATTTTTACTTAGGTTGAATGGTGACCCCCCAAAAGGGGTCCAGGTCCCTGGAACCTGTGACTGCGACTTTGTTTGAAACAAGAGTCTTTGCAGGTGTAACTGAATTACAGATTTTGAGAGAACATCCCGGACTGCTCGGATGGCCATAATCCCAAAGCTTAGCATCCTTGGGAGAGAAAGGCACAGAGCAGATCATGTGCAGATGGAGGCTTGGGGGATGGGGCCCCACGCCAGGGCGCCCCTGGAGCCACCAAAAATGCCAAGTGGCAAGAAGGTGCTCTCCCCTTGAGTCTCCAGAGGGAGCACAGCCCTGCTGACCATGTTGATTCCAGGCTTCGGGACTCTGGAATGATATGAAAATACATTCTGTTGTTTTAAACCACCCAGCTGTGGTTGTTATGACAGCTGCAGAAACCTAAGACAGGATCCAACAGCACATTTTCTAGACCTTTATTGAATGCTTCCTAGGATTTGGTGTAATTTTACCTGTCTCCTCACTGACTGGACTTTGAGCCCAGGTTCAAGGCCTTGATTCACCTTCACACCTGGACTGCCCGCCCTGCAAGGTTATCAGTGAGCCTCCTTGAGTTAAAATAACTGATCTGTTGCATCCTCTTTCCCAATACCAGAGTTTCTTCAGTTACCCAGGTGTGTGCCAGGAGGTGGCAAGATCCGCCTCCCGGTTATTCCCAGACTTCAGTTTTACCGGAAGTGATTCCGTGCCACCACCCCCCCACTTGGCGGGAAGTTGAGTGATTTAACTGGCAAGTCATTTTAATCACTATTTTTAATCACGAAACCAGGGCTTGATTGGTGAGTGGAACGCGTGCATCTATATCTGGTCGGTGGTGCAGGACTGCAAGAAAACGGACACAGGGGCTATCTCAGGGTCACGCCTCCAGCTCTCATGGGGGCTCGTTCTCTCTGCACCTGCAGGAATGCTGGGGATGCCCACGGTCCACGCCACTCCCCGGACCTGCCCCGCTACTCCTCCTGAGCCCAGCCACTTGGTGCTCCTCACCCTTCCCAGCACACTCTTCATGCCCCCAGCACTTTGCACATGCCATTCCCTCTGCCCAGGTCTCTCCTCCCCCATTGTCCACCTGACACGCTACTGCTTATCCTCAAAGACCCCCTTCCCATGTCACCTGGTCCGTGAGGTCTTCTCAGATCTCCAGCAGGGGCAGCCCTTCAGGAGCCACTGTGAGGACAGTGTGCTCGTCTGTCTTCCACTGGCCAAGGCCCTCAGAGGTGGACAAAGTGTTCCCATCCAGCCGCTCACCTGCTTCTTGTTTCTTGATGGCACAGTCTGACCGGAACAACAGTGTATAACTATTTGTTTGCTCACAAGTCTTGTTTCTCCCCCACAGAATGTGAGTTCTGCTGGAAGAAGGGCCCTGTTTCACTTTTTCTTTTCTTTTAAGATTTTTTTATTTATTTGAGAGAGAGAGTGAGCAAGGGGAGGAGCAGAGGGGAAGGGAGAGAGAGAGAATCTCCAGCAGACTCCCCGATGAGCATAGAGCCGGACATGGGGCTCCATCCCACAGACCCGAAATCACGACCTGAGCAGAAATCAAGAGCTGGGCACTTAACTGACTGAGCCACCCAGGCGCCCCTTGTTTTGGTTTGTTCAACTGTTGATTTTCATGTGCTTAGAGTCAAGTCGGCCCATAGTGATGTACTCCTTTACTGTAGCTCCCCTAACAAATCACTACAAATGTAGGGTCTAAACAGTACAGATTTATTATTTTATAGTTCTGGAGGTCAGAAGTTCAAAACAGTCTCATTGGGCAGAAGTCATGCCTTTGGCAGAGCTGTATTCTTTTCTGGAGATTAGGGAAATCCAATTTTTCCTCACTTTTTCCAGTTTCTAGAGACCATCCCTATTCCTTGGCTCATGGCCCCCTTCTTCAAAGCGAGCAACATTACATCTTGCTCTGCCATTCTTCCATAGCCACATCTCCCTCTGACCAGAGCCTGGGAAGTTATTCCCCACTTTAGGGACCCATGGCATGAGGTTAGACCCACCTGGATAATCTCCCCATCTCAAGGTCCTCGTCATACTTGCAAAATCCCTTTTGCCATGTAAAGTATCATTCTAGAGATTAGGATAATGAGCTTGGGGTGGGGGTGGGGTTGTTGCTCTGCCTCCCCCAGTAAGCTCCTGCTAGGTTTCTCCTGCTGTGTTTCTCCACTGCTCAGCACGCCTCCTAATAGGTGACCAGGAAGAGTCCCATCTGAGCAGGAAAACGTTTCTCTTTCCTTTATGCTATTTGTTTTGTTTCTGGTTTTGTTTTGTTTTTTTTTTGGCAAAAAGTTCCTGTATTCCTTTTTTTAAATGCTTGGTGAGTGGGTTTAACTATAATGGAAATGCTGGAAGTCTGGAGGGGGAGGGGAAGGGGACCTGATATCTCCCAAGATTAATGTTCACTTTTTAAAAAATTATTGTATGTGTGATTTTTTTTCCCTGTTCATACATTTGTGCTGCTCATTTCAATAAAATTGTTTGGAAAATTAAAAAAAAATGTCCAGGTGGTGCCCAGGATGTCCAGGCAGTGCCCATTAGAACAAGGACCCATGTGAGCTCATTTCTCCTAAACAATCTTCCCTGGATGTTCTCAATCTTGATGCTGTGCTCAGTGGTATTAACAGGTTAAATCTGGAGATCATAAACCATCTTAAAAGTCTGTGAAAGGGTGCTTTTTTTTTTTTTTTTGGACAAGGAAGAGGCCCTTGAAGTCTTTTAATGCAAGAGCAAGCTGCAGAAGGAACTCATCTGCCTGAGGTCTCTGGGGCTTCCGTTCTGTGTTACCTAATCTGCGTTAACAGGACAGATCTGGTGCTCCAGGAAGGCTGGTTGGGAACAAGAGGTGATCCCAGCAGCAAAATGAACACCTGAGGTTCACGGGATTCATTCCAAGACTCTCCAAATCCCCGTCATGCTGCTGGAATTGTCTCCCAGAAGCCCAGTTTCAATTGTTGCACTTCCTCAAAAATGTCTGTGGTTTTCTTACTGTTTTCGGATTTGATTCTAAAGTCCTTAGCATCTCCAGGATATTCCTTGGTTGGGTCCCAAGCTCCTTATCTCCTGCAATCTTCAGAATAGTTCTGTGATGTAAAATGATTATGTCCATTTTACAGATGAGAAAACTGAGACTAGGTTCAGAACTTACCTAAGGTTCCATAGCAGATAAAGGGCACTGCCAAGTTTATACCCATGTACCTGACCCTAGGGCCTGGCACCTACGTGCCAATCAATCTGATCCACCCCGCCTGTCAGTCATTGTTGTGGGAATGACCGATTCAGTAACCTGCCCCCACTGCTTGGGTAGGGGTCAAGTTAGTGCTGGACCACAGGCAGAGGGAAGCAAAGCAGGAGAGAGGCTGGCACGAATGTCTGTTCAAATCCTGAGTCGTCCCCCCACAGCCTGGGAGACAGGAAGGCAGCCCAGGTGGAGGGTGGAAAACCAGACAGCAGGCCCACAACAGGGCAACACCCGAGGGGAGGTCTGCGTTCTAGCCCAGGAAGGACTCAGGTCAGCTTAATTTACATACCACTGACCCATTTTCAATATCTTAAAATAAGAAACACTGAGTACAAGCTTTAGTGGTTATATTTATCAAGTCAGCACATAGTGAGGTCCAGGACTGTAGAGCTGAGGTTTATTGTCTCCCTTGGTCTTTAAGGGCACCCTCCCCGCCCCCCACCCCAGTGCTGGGGCCTCTCACCTTCTCTTCTTGTCTCTCCCTCCTGAGGACCAGACCCCAGAGAGTGATCCACTCCAAAGCTGGAGCGATTTACATGCTATGCGGAGGTCTTGAGGTGGTCCTCAATCTCGCTTCTGCCTGTAGGAAGCAGACCCTGGAAGCAGGCAGATGGAACGCACAAATCCCTAAGGATCGAGGCTGAGCCAGAGCTTGGCGCTCAGACATGTGGCCACAGTCTGCAATCGTGCTTCGCTCTGAGTAAAGACTCAGTCCCAGGCCTGGGGGCTGGCCAAAGGTCCCCCCAGGGGGGACAGAACCTGTCCCAGGGATACAGGAGGGGGAGGACAAAAAGCACGCCATTTCTCATCCAACCAGCAAACGAGAACAGAGTTAGAGGGCCAAGAAGATGGGGATCAGTTCCTGTTCTCCATTTCACCAGAAGAAAGTTAATGAGGCCAGGAGAACCCCCCAGGGATCTCTGTAGAAGCAGAAGAGGGAGAGGTAGCCCACTCCCAGTGATCTCTACACACACACACACACACATGCACACACACCTTCAACTGATGGTCAAAGGAATAAAAGTCAGATTGATGGCCCCCGACTGCACTAAGTAGGTGAGGGAAGACGGCAATCTACAGGCAGAGTGGCCTTCCAAGCACCCCCACCTTCACTATACCGGAACATATATGATCCGAAAAGTACAGTGGGGATTGTAGAGAGAGGTTCCTGCCTCCTGTCCAGGGCTGACCCCTCCCCTTGCCCAGGAGACCATCCCCTAGACCCCACTTTGGACCTTCCCCTTCTCTCCTGGCACTTCCCTCTCATCAGACAAGGCCGCTCCTCTCGTTGACCACAAACCCTTCTACGTCCTTCATTCCCTCTGGCTGCCGCCTTCCCTGCTTTCTTCCAGGTCAGGCTTCTTGTGGAAATCTACTAAGCAGCATTCGTAATGTTTACTTCAAAAAAGGCAACCAGAAAAGGCTGTGTGCAGTAGGGGGCATCTGGGAAGGAAAAAGGGAAAGAGTATTTGCCCAGAGTGAGGGAAGGACAGCCAGCCCAGAGGGAGCCCCTGTGAGTGGAGACGGGTTGGCTGGGAAGTCCAGCCAGGACCTGGGGATGAGGAACGCAGGTGGAGTGTGGAAGGGGGTAGAAACGGAGGTCGTGGTGAAGCAAGGGAGGTAGAATGGGGCCAGACCAGCGGAGGCCTTGAATGCCGAGCTAAAGCAAGGGCTTCGCACTTCACGGTCGCTGGGGATTCATTTGGACAAACAACAGGTCCTGACCAGCTACGTTCCCTCTGAGGATTGATTTGGAATGAAAGATGGTTTGGAAAAGGAAGAGACTATCAAGGGAAAACTGGCAAGAAGGCACAGAAGAGAAACTACCGGAAGACAGTGGTCCAAATTAAGTAATGCTCTCTAGGATTCATTCCACAAAGTGCTCAGGCCTTGCTCGTGAGCTGTCACGGGAGTTTCGGGTAAGCACATTCACGTGTTTTTACAGATAGTCATTTTTATAGCTGTTAAATAATTCATGCTGGCATTGTTTTCCGTCTTGAGTTCTTAAAAAAGGCTGTTTACTGAGCAAGGGCTGGCGGAAATAAACCAGCTACCCACTTTGTCATCCTTTTTTCAATCTTGCTGTGCCACGTGGGGGAGGCCAGGCACCTTCCAAAAGTGTTATCTTCAGTGGACTGAGCTTTTCTCAAAACCAGATCAAGAGCTTAGTCCTTTTTTTCTCTGAGTGTTTTAAATATATAACTTTTTCATTTGATTAAAACTCCTCTCAGTGAAATGGGTTCAGAGTGGGTTTTAGCAGTTGTGTCTCTCCCCCTCCCTCCCCTCTAGGATGCCTCTGGCTTTACGGGCCACCCACCCTGACGGCTTTCCTCGCAGCCAAGCGAGGGCCCGAACTTCCAGTGGGAGGCATTCAGGTCAAGATGACTCCAGCTCTTCCCTTTGTTAGGAAGCCCACAGAGCCCACGCTACCTGTCAGCTTTAAATCTGTTTGCACAGGAAAGCGTATAGCCCTGCTCTGCTATTTTTAGGAGCTGCCAGCATCGACTCAAGTCTTTCTGCTGGCTTGCAGCTCTCAGCTCTCTCCTTCCTGCGCTGTCAGGGACTTGCTCCCATCTTAGTGCTGAGCTCGTCTCCTGTCTTCCTGGTCTGCTCAGCTTTGGCCTGCATCCCCCTCTTTGTCATTTTCATGGGGTAGGGGCACTTCAGGAGCTGCATTTCCTTGCTTCTGCATTTTTTTTTTTTTTAAGTAGGCTCCACATCCAGCATGGAGTCTGACAAGGGGCTTGAACTCACAACCCTGAGCTCAAGATCTGAGCTGAGATCTCTTTAATAAAAACTTCTCCACAAATCACAGACACTAACCTGGATGGAACTGGAGACTTTTCATCTTGTTCACAATTTTGTATTCACGTAGCTATAAGTGGGAGTTAGTTCTGTTTGTTTTTTATTTTAATGAAGTCTAAGTTCAAATATGCCTTCAAACAAAAATAATTTACAATTGACCCTTGAATAACACAGTTTCGAACTGCATGGGTCCACTTACACGTGGATTTTTAAAAAATACAGTATAGTACTATAAATGTATGTTCGCTTCCTCATGATTTTTTTGAAAACATTTTCTTTTTTTCTGGTTTACTTCCTCATAAGAATACAGTAGTAATGCATATGAACACAAAATATGTGTTAATCAAATCTTTATGTTATCACTAAGGCCTCTGGGCAAAGGTAGACTATCAGTAGCTAATTTTGCGGGGAGTCAGAAGTTATACTCAGATCTTCAGATGCTTGGAGGCTGGTGCCCTTAACCGCTCCCTGCCGTTAAAGTTCAGCTGCACATTAAAATAACTTCAGAGAGGGGCTCCTGGGTGGCCAGTTGGTGGGGCAACTGCCTTCGGCTCAGGTCATGATCCTGTGGTCTCCGGATCGAGTCCTGCATCAGGCTCCCTGCTCGGCAGGAGGTCTGCTTCTCCCACTGACCTCTCTCCTCTCATGCTCTCTCTCTCTCTCTCAAACAAATAAATAAGATCTTAAAAAAACAAAACAAACAAAAAAAACTTCAGAGAGAATGACATAAAGGAAGATTTACATGCTAGCTATAGGTTGATACTTACTGTTCATTATATCTTCATCCCAGGGACTGTCCTAGAAAAGACACTGAATAAATGTGCAAGGGAAAGTCTGCTTAGGAATCAATAATACATTCTGAAGTGTTAAGAGCTTGGTGACCGATCCCTCTCCAGGGTACACTTGCTGTCTGACGTGCAGAACTTTCCTTCAATAATTTGAAAATGATGGAGTTCTCAGACTTCTCTCCCAGGGTGGGCCTGGGGGTATTTTTGGCAGTTGGGTTGTACGATAGTTGTTGGGATGATTTCTGTCTTAAGTAACCCCAAACTCAATACAACATGGCTTAAGCGGTAGAGAAACATATTACCTGCATGCTGTGTCTTCGGATAGGACCTCTAGCCAGTCTTTGGACAGAGCAGGTCTAAGGTTAGTTATTCAGTGGTAAAATACCATCTTTAAGGTCCACGGGACTTTCCACCTAACATCCTGCTGCCCTTAGCGTGTCTGCGTCACCAAATTAAGTTAATACTCCCCATGGCTGCAAGATGGCACCACAATCCAGCATCATAGGCAGATAGGACATTGTACCACAGAAGAGGAACAGTTTCCTCCTATGCCTCTTTTTCCAGGAGTACAAAATTCTTCCCCAAAGCTCCCCATACAGGGGACCGTGGGTGGCTCAGTTGGCTAAGCCTCTGACTTCGGCTCTAGTCATGATCTCGGGGTCCTGGGATGGATAGACTCTGTGCTCAGCTGGGAGTCTGCTTCTCCCTCTCCTTTTGTCCTCCCCTAACTTGTGCTCTCCCTGTCTCTCAAATAAATAAATAAAACCTTAAAAAAAAAAAAAAAGAATGCCCATTATGTCTTTTGGCTAGGGCAGGGTCACATACCCATTTCCAAACTGATCACTGGCCATAGAGCTGGTCCCACTGTGGACAGTTCCAACCGCTTCTGAGTCACCACTGAGCCAGCCTGTGGAGGGATATGTTCCTGGGGAATATAAGAAATCTGCCAGCAAGGAAGAAGGGAGGAATGATGATTGGACAGGCCATCAACAGTGTTGGTGCTGGTGGCCCTCACAGGCCGGGCCTGATTCCCAGTAAAGCCCTCTCTCTTGTCATTTTTGTAAGGAACTTCCACAGGCCAGGAAGACACTGAAACAATTTCATCAAGAAAATTACACCAAGATTTGATTAGTTAATGAATAAGTAACATATTGGGGTACAGTAAGAGTTTGCCAGGCCAAGGGAAGGGAAAGAGGGTGTGCCTTTGAGGCCGTTAGAACAGGGAGGCTTAGACAACAAGTACGTATTTCTCACAGTTCTGGAGGCTGGAAGTCCAAGATCAAGGTGCCAGTGGATCCAGACTTTGGTGAGAGCACTCCTCCCAGCTGGCAGATGGCTGTTTTTTTCCTGCGTCTTCATGTGGTGGGTAGAGGAAGCTCTGGTGTCTCTTCCTCTACTTAGAAGGACACTAATCCCATTGTGGGGGCTCCACACTCATGACCTCCAAATAGTCCCACCTCCAATACCATCACCCTGGGGATTAGGGCTTCAGCATAGGACTCTGGGGGGCTGGGGAAGGGGGAGGACAAACATTCAGTCCATCACAGTGTGTTAGGTGGAGGGGGCAGGAGTTACAAAGGCACAGAGCCATTAACAGTACCGTGTATTCAGAGAAGGCCAAGTTCAGTGTGCCTAGAGCACAGCGGAGGGTAAAGAGATGTAAGCGCAGAGATAGTAGACGGAGGCCAGATTACACCAGGCCAAAGCCGTGTCGTGTGGTGGCAAAGGGTATGGGCTCAGAAGTCAGGCCCTGGCTGAATGTGGGTTCCACTCCTAGTATCTGTTTCCTGGGGCTGCCATAGCAAGTTTTATAAGCTGGGTGGCCCAAAAATGGCAGAAATGTATCTCTCACAGTTCTAAAGGCTGGAAGTCCAAAATCAAGATGTCACTAGGGTAGGTGCCCTCTGAAGTCTGAGGGAGAATCCATTTCTGCCCCTTTCCTAGTTCTGGTAGCTGCCAGCAACCATCGGCCTTCCTTAGCTTGTGGCTCTGTAACTCCGTGTCTGCCTCTGCCTTCACATGGTCTCCTTTTCTCTGTGTGTCTCTGTTCTCTTCCTCTTCTCTTGCAAGGACTTGGCATTGGCTTTAGGACCCACCCTAATGCAGACTGTTCTCATCTCAAGATCCTTACCTTAATTACATATAAAAAGACTCTATGTCAAATAAAGTCATATTCTCAGGCTCTGAAGGGACAGATCTTTGGGGGACCATAAGGCAACACGACTATGGTATTAGATGATTTATAACCTTCCTGAGCACATTTCCTTTTCCATAATATGGGGATAAAATGTGTGTCCTGGGGGCACCTGAGTGGCTCAGACGGCTAACTGATCTTGATCTCGGCCCAGGTCTTGATCTCACGGTCATGAGTTTGAGCCCTATATTGGGCTCCATGCTGGGTGTGGAGTCTACGTGTAAAGAAAAAAAAAAACCAAAAATGTTTCTCTGAAGGGTCATTGTGAGTTTGAAATAAAATGCTTTTAAATGGCTGAAGAAGTACTTGGTTTACTGTAAGTGCTCAATAAATGGTAGGAACTCCAATCTTATAGAGTGAGAGTAGGTGTGTAAGGAGGGAGGAAAAGAAGAGTCACTTCCCAAATCTGTTCTCCTTTTGACTGCAGAGGAGCATCAGGCTAGGCTTTAAGCAATTCCCAGCTCAGTCTCTCGGGATAAAGGAGGGGGCAAAGTTGCAGCTGCTCGTCAAGGAACCATGGGGGCCCAGGCTGCTGGTCCCAGACCCCGCTTCAAGAATCATGGTCCTATACATTTCCTCAGTTATTTTTTTTTTTCTTTTCCAGATTTTTAAAAATTTATTTATTTGACAGAGAGAGAGATCATAAGTACGCAGAGAGGCAGGCAGAGAGAGAGGGGGGAAACAGGCTCCCTGCCAAGCAGAGAGCCCCACGTGGGGCTGATGTGGGGCACAATCCCAGGACCTGGGATCATGACCTGAGCCAAAGGCAGAGGCTTTAATCCACTGAGCCACCCAGGCGCCCCACATTTCCTCAGTTCTTAAAGCACCTTCTTTGCAAATATTAAGTGTTCAATCAGTCTTTGTTGCAATGACTCATACACTTGGGGCTAAAAAGTTGACCAAAGACTTAACACCGATTTGATAATGTTGATTGGAGGCTGCCAGTGAGTTAAGTCAGGTCTTTCTGCCTAGAAATTTAAATCACGATATAAATTAATTTGATTTCAACCAAATCCATCCCACTAAACACATTTCACGAAACCACACACCTTGCTGTATTAAAAATTCCCTGGGTGGGGCACCTGGCCAGCTCAGTTGGTAGAGGGACTCTTGATCTCAGGCTCATAACTTTAAGCCCCATGTTGGGTGTAGAGATTACTTAAACAATAGAATCTCAAAAAAAAAAAGTCCCTAGCAATGTGGCCGGCATGCTCTCCGTGCGCGTTCAGGAGCTATGGGGCACTGGATTAATTCCATCGGATCTGTAGGGAAAAATCACAAGGAGTGAGCCACCTTCATGCCTCTAACAGCAAAACAGAGATTTTAAGTCCTTAGCAGCAGATGGTAACTAAACCCATCACAGGTATCATTTCATAATGTATAAAATTATTGAATCACTATGATGTACACCTGAAACTAATGTAATACTGTATGTCAATTATACTTTGGTAAAAAAACAAAATTTAATTAAAGAGTCTTTAGTGGCAATATTGTTAAAGAATGTAATCAGTCAACGTGAGCATCTCCTGCCAAGTCCCTGGGAAAAGTGCTTTGGGAGATGAGGCTTTGAGATGTAATCTTGCCCCAAAAGAGCTAACAATCTAGCTGAGGAGATGAGACAAAAGGGGAAGATCTCTCCAGGGGAAAGCTTCGTAAAAGCCCCTGCCCACCCCCTTGCTTCCCGGGTACACAGAGGTGGAGTTTGCTGTGTCATGGCTCACAAAAGCTTACTGGTGCACCTCCCAGCTTGAAATCAACCACGAGGACAGTCTGGGTACGACAAGACAACCAAGACAATGGGGCAAAAGCTACAAATCAGGAGTTCCTTGCCCAATCCCTGAGAGTCAGTTTGCCAGCACACCAGTAACTCTGAAGGCCAGAATAGGAAAGCTCAAGGTCGCTTCCAGGGTATAGCCTGGAGGCTGCAATTTCCAGGGACTCCTGGTGTGAAGTTGCATGGGAGCTGGACTGGCCAAGACCTAGAGGGCTCCCAGGGGCTGGGGCTCAGGGCCGGGCTGGGGAAAAGTGGCCTGGAATTACTGACCCTCCAGGTGAACAGGCTGCAGAGGAGTGAAGAGGCCAAAGGCCAGCCTGGACAACCAGGAGGACAAGAGCTTGGACCTGGGGTCTGGAGGCCGTGGTGGGCCCGTGACATCAGCAGCAAATGGCAGAGCACGTGGGACCAGCTAGAGGCCAGGGAGGCCACTAGGGTGGGGGGACAGCAAGAGGGCCCCAAAATATTTCTTGGCTAAGACGAGAGGTAAGGCGTCCTTTGCCCCAAGTCTAGGTCTCCCCTGGGCAAAGAAGGGGGTGGAAGTGTCAGGAGAAGGGGGTCTTGGATTTACTGGGTTTTAATCGAGAGTTGATCATGTTTAAAACCAGAAGTGAATAACTTGCCTCAAGAGGTGAATTTTAAGTTTTCCCACCTTTGGTGGAAAATGTGAGCTCAGGACTCAAGATGACTTCCATTTTATAGGAATAAAGAATGTCTTTGTACATTTGAGTCTTGTGGACTTGTTACTAAAAATTTCCAGCACCGTTTGCTTTTATAAAGCGAGCTGCTGAAATCACAATTGCGTGTAGCAGTAGTTTAAGGTTTATTAAAAGAAAGGAAGGGGTTCAACAATGCCTATTATTCCTAAGTTTAGCACAAGCCTAGTTCACTAACATTTTTCTAACATCATTTTTCTTTTCCTTTCCTTTTTCTGTTTTTGGAGCGGTGGAGTGGCAGCAGGATGATAGAGAGAGGTGTTCATGACCTTCGTCGGATTTCAACAAGGGCTGGTCTTTAACCAGGAGCCTCATCTAATAAGGGAGGAAAATGCACCTTGAAAGGAGGACCCCTTGCCCAAGGCTACTCTCTTAATTACGAGGAGAGAGAAGGATCCACCCAGGGTCCTCCCCTCTCAGTCCTACTGCTTCTGTGTTAGGGAGAGCTTGCAGATATGTAACTTCAGTAAGTGAATTTGAAATTCCAGTCGGACAGCACTGATTGCAAGGTTAGCTTTTCTTTCTTCTTCTTTTTTTTTTAGTATAATTAATCTTTTTTTTAAGGTTTATTTATTTTTTTTTAAAGATTTTATTTATTTATTTGTCAGAGAGAGAGGGAGAGAGCAAGTGAGCACAGGCAGAGGCAGAGGGAGAAGCAGGCTCCCTGCTGAGCAAGGAGCCCGATGTGGGACTCGATCCCAGGACGATGGGATCATGACCTGAGCTGAAGGCAGCCACTTAACCAACTGAGCCACTCAGGCATCCCTATTTATTTATTTATTTGACGACAGCAATCACAAGTAGGCAGAGAGGCAGGCAGAGAGGGAGAGAGGAGAAAGCAGGCTCCCCGCTGAGCAGAGAGCCCGATGTGGGGCTCGATCCCAGGACCCTGAGATCATGACCCAAGCCAAAGGCAGAGGCTTAACCCACTGAGCCACCCAGGTGCCCCCGAGGTTAGCTTTTCAAACAAACTTGTGAGAGACTAAAAGCTTTTTCTCTCTTAGGATGAAGTTTCTACTGAAGTAAAGAAGCAAGATTTAATTACAGCCCAGAGCTGCCCTTAGAGGTTCCCACAGTTTGGAGTCTCTCTTTTTTTAACTGGTACCATATTTAGTTTTTGTTGTTGTTGTTTCATTTAACTTTTAGATGACTAAAATAGTTTACATCCAGTGGGAAAACACAAATAATATAGACAAGTATAGGGTTGAAAGTCAAACAATCTTGACCTTGTCCCCTAAAACCCTCTCCCCAGACAGTTTGGTGAAAATAAACCACCCTTCCTCCTGCAGTGCTGGTGATTCAGACACAGAAAGCCAGGGCTAGGCTTTGCGGGAGAGGGCGGGAAACCATCCTTTTAGGGCTGGATGGCTTCTAGCTATGACAAGAGAATAAGTTAAGGGTGTTAACAATCGCCCAGAAACGTAAGCTGTAAAGAATCTATCTCTCGGGTCCGCAGGCTTAATTACCCCCAGTTGCTGGCCTGGCTGATGTCCCTTAAGATATGATGTTCAAGCTGTTTGGAGGCATCAGAGGTTCGGCAAGGGCTTGTTCAAAATCTCACTGAAAAAAAAAAACTTGTTGATAAATATATCCAAATATATTATATTCCATATTTTAAATATTTTCTAAAAATTTCTTTGAGAAAGGGGCACCTGGGTGGCTCTGTGGGTTAGGCCTCTGCCTTTGGCTCAGGTCGTGATCTCAGGGTTCTGGGATCGAGCCCCGCATTGGGCTCTCTGCTCAGTGGGGAGTCTGCTTCCTCCTCTCTGCCGGCTGCTCTGCCTACTTGAGATCTCTCTGTGTAAAATAAATAAATAAAATCTTTTTAAAAAATTTGAGAGAAAGAGAGAAAGCACACACAAGCAGAGGTGGGGGGAAGGGGCAGAATGAGAGGGAGAAGCAGGCTTCCCACTGAGCAAAGAGACTGATGAGGGGCTCGATCCCAGGACCCTGAGATCATGACCTGAGCTGAAGGCAGACGCCCACCCAACTGAGCCACCCAGGCGCCCCTATATGCTGTATTTTAATACACTGTTAACTTACATTGTCATGCTAACTCCCTCTTGGCTTGGACATCCTCAGAAAGAATTTTCCTTCATTCCTGTGCACACATGCAGGATTTAAACTTGTGTCATTGTAAGGAAATTTGTACCTTTGTGGTCTTCAAAAAAAATACAGCCTATTCATTCCTTTATGGGACATGGGACAAGAGGGTACATTATTACTCAGGAGTACAAAGCAGAGTATTTTAAGATTTGGATCCTGGGGCTGGTGTCGCAGATTGCGAGCCTGGGTTCTGGAGCTGAGCGAGCTTGGGCCTGAAGAGCTTCCTATGTGGTCTGGAGCAAGTCACTTAACCTCTCTGAGCCTCCATTTTCTCATCTGTAAAATGGTGATGTTATAAAATGTATCTGCCTTCTTAAAAGTCCTTTGGTTGTTTCTGTCACTGGGTACTTCTCTGTGGCTTTCTATTCTTAACATCTAATAATTTTTAACGTCTACTATCCTTCCAGTTATCCTTCTTGGGACCCCAGCTTTCTGCCTCATCTTATCTGGTCTTTCTTCCTCTTCTTTTGGCAGCCCCCACCCTCAGAAATCTTGTTCGTTTCTTAAGAAGAGCAGCTCAGCTCTTTGCCTCCCGACACAAAGCCATCGTACTCTCGCTTATGTCTAAAATGTCATCAGGGCCCTTCGTTAAACAGAGTCCCTGCCCAGCCTGCCCGCAATACCGAGTGTCTGCCAGCAGCTCATAACAGACAGCTTTTCCCTGAGCCCCTCACTCTCTCGGGTGAGGTGCTCCCCTCACCAGTGCCTGTGGGCAGGAGGGAATGGCATGGGGACTTCTTTCTTTTTTTAAAGATTTTTATTTATTTATTTGATAGAGATCACAAGTAGGCAGAGAGGCAGGCAGAGAGAGAGAGGAGGAAGCAGGCTCCCCGCTGAGCAGAGAGCCTGATGTGGGGCTCGATCCCAGGACCCTGGGATCATGACCTGAGCTGAAGGCAGAGGCTTTAACACATTGAGTCTCCCCGGCGCCCCGGCATGAGGACTTCCCAGAACAGGCACAGGACAACACAGAACTGCCCAGTAGGTCCTTTGATAAGGAATGATGTTGAAACTGTCATCTTATAAATTCACCCTACTAAAATGTTGCTCTTAGCTGTTTTACATAGAGGGTTCCCATGATGGGAGTTCACTAGAAATATGGGGTTCCATCCATAAAGAAACATTTGACAAACGCTGACTTGGGGCTTTTCTCCTTGCTCCCTGTTACTCAGAATGGAAATGGTTTCTTTCATTGTATTTTCCTTTTGAACCACTAAGATGCTTTGCTCTCTTTAGTATTTCTTTTATTAACCTTTCTGTTCTCTCTCACGCTCTGAAACTAGTAGAATATTCACATTCTGATATCTGAGGCCTGTAGGCACCTCACGTCTTCATTTCCCTCAAGCGTAGCAAACTTTTACTGTCTCTCCCCTCTGTAAAATTCTATCATGGGCGGCACTTGCTGGCTTTATAATGATCACTAACAACTGACAGTTCTGGATGCAGAGAGGATAACTTTCTTGAAGTCAGCACCCTTTACAACAGTCTACTGAACAAAACCTTCACTGGATGATATTAGAGGTACAAATTATTGTTTTAACTAAAACAACCTAAATTCTAGATATTTCCTCCAAATAAATGCAAACTTATCAACTGCTTGGGAAAAATACATAAAGAGACTCCTTAAGTCTGGAACTATTTTCTCTAGGCCAATCTGAAAAATTGAGCTTTGGATAATAATAATGATTAAGTTTCCTGAAAAAAAAAAACCTTAATACAGCATTTTAACAACCCCCATGATCTACAGTATATAGTAGCAATCAGAGTATTCATTCCAAATTGCGTATCTTGAATATTCGAAAAGGGCAAACTTGCCTCTTTGGAAATAAGAAATAAGCCTATAGAAAAATAAAAAAAGAACCTGGGATGCCTGGGTGGCTCAGTTGGTTAAGCTTCTGCCTTCACCTCAGGTCATGATCCTGGTGTCCTGGGATGGAGTCCCATATCAGGCTCCTTGTTCAGTGGGGAGTCTGCTTCTCCCTCTGCCTGCCGCTCCCCCACTTGTGCTCTCTCTGATAAATAACTCTTAAAAAAAAAAAGAAAAGAAAAATAATTTTTCTTCAAAACTACACACACAGAGACCCTAGAATGTTAAAAGAGGCACAGGGCAGGGATATTTGTTGGTCCTGAGCTCAGTTGTATCCTCCATGCCTAGAACGGGGCTGGCACATAGTAGGTGCTCAATACATGCGAGGCAAATGATCACTTTAACAATAAAATTTAATTAGAAACTTAAGAAATTGCAAGTATTTTGCATAAATGGACCCTGAAACAAATTGAATAAACCTAAGTTTGCTTTTCCGTTTACAGCTTGCTATTATTGGGTTAAGACAGAGCCAAAGACTCCAACTGAGAAACAAGTTATTGGATATATTATAATACATAAATGGTAATAACATGCCTATCAGACGTCATTCCAGTCTACAGACCATGGCTTTCTCATCCTTGCTTACAATCTTAAGGTCTACTATCATCTAATATCCCTTTAGTTTCAAGTAATGGAAAGCAAACTCCAATTAAACCAAGCACAAAACAGGGGTTGAAGGTTTGTGGGAAGGATTCTGGGGTGGCATATGGGCTTGAACAACAACCAGCTCAAGGGATCTCAGGAACCAGAAGGCAAGTCTTTGCCATCAGGACTCTGTCTCCTTATGAATGTCTGCTGCATTCTTTTCAGAATGTTTTCCATGGCATTGGAATCAGGTTGCCAACATCAGCAGGACTCCTCCCATCTTACTTCCTCTCCTGAGAGGAAGTTTGCTTTCCTAGCTCCAGTGAGAAAGATCCCAGAGAAGGATGCCAATTGGTTCAGCTTGGGTGACACTCCCAGCTCATGGGCCATTCTGGGTGGCTAGGAAGCAAAGGAGACTTTGGCAGCTCCTCTTGAAAGCACGTCTGGGGAGAGTAGAGCGGTTCCCCAAAAGAGAGTCGTGCCTTCTCAGGTGAGAACATACATCGTTCATAATGAAAAGTACAGCCCTCATGTGAAGGCTTCCGAGAGACACTGCCTTCTGCGGGTTGGCCCTGCAAGGCTTTCACTTTCAAATTCTGGGTTCCCAACAGTCTGTTACTTAAGGATTGTTGATTCCAGGGACCAGTAACTGAATGAGTAGGTTGTTCAGCCGAGAGCTGCATTATTAAAATAGGAGGGTGACAGTTTTATCTGAATTAAAAATGCAACACAATATTAGTATCTTTAAGAAATCAAAACACGGGGCGGCTGGGTGGCTCAGTGGGTTAACCCTCTGCCTTCGGCTCAGGTCATGATCCCAGGGTCCTGGGACCGAGCCCCACATCGGGTTCTCTGCTCAGCACGGAGCCTGCTCCCCACCCTCCCACCTCTCTGCCTACTGTGATCTCTGTCTGTCAAATAAATAAATAAAATCTTAAAAAAAAAAAAAATCAAAACACTTTCACCACGACTTAAGAAGGTTAGAATTACCTGATGGACCGAGAAATAAAATTTCGTCCATTTCCCAACTGGAAACTCAAGCAAGATATCCTCTGTAAGACCTCCGTTGGTGAGGGCCTGCGCTGCTTCTAGACTAGTACATTTTACATTAAAGATCAGCATCTCAACGAAGAAGTGCAGCCCACAGGCCGGTGTTTGAGTTTTGGCTTTATTTTATAAAAATACACAACTTAAATACATATGACACTCTCTATACAAGACATAAACAACTGTCAGATTTAACATTTTCAATTATTTCAACAGAACGCAAATATGCAAATTACCTCGTAAGAGCGAAGGGTATCGTTAGAGACTCTGCATTCACAGTCAGAGGGGCCATCGCCCTGCAGGATGCCGGACGCTAACCCAGACCGTCCAACCTGCCGACAAGTGACTTCACACCAGGGCCTTTTTGGCACGGCTTAATATTGCACTGCTTGTTAGACACACTCTAATTTCCCCCCATGTCACAAATCTAAGCTTCTGTCTTCTCTAGAAACGTCTAATGGAAAAACCAACGTACAAACGTTACACTTGATAATACCAAACATGAGAAGTGCGAACCTTTTTTCACTTCGCAAAACTTGCAGTGGAAGGTGGGTAGCTCTCTTGTGTAGCTAAACTCATTTTCCAAAAGTTTTGCAAAAACGTTGGCAGACTCAGAGTGAGCAAGGTGGAGTGCGGTGGGGAGGGGAGTGACATGCCAGCGCCCACTGAAGTTCCTCTGAGAAGGGCGCCGTCACTGTCAGCGGCAATCCACGCGCGGATCCACCTTTTTTAACTTGGGCCTGAACTACCTCCCTCTCCCTCGAGATCCTGTCACCGTTCCAGGAGGAAGTGTGGTCCTGATACAGGGCTGACGGGGGCTGCTTACTTACTCTGGCTTTCTTTCAGAAATTTAGCTGCCTTATTTATGGCTCTTTTAACTAGCAGTGAATTAGATACTGGTTTATGGGTAGAAAGAAATTATTTACCAGTTGGGAGGTCAATGCATGAGAACACACTAGAGTGAGCTTCCTGAGGTAAATGTGAGCCTCAAGAACAGAGTGCCAGCGACAGGATCTCCGCAGCTTTTCCTGGGCGGCAGCACAGTGCTCGAGGCCTGGACTCTGAAGTAGTTCACAGGCTAACAGAGCCGAGGACACACGTGTGGGGAGACGCGAGACGAGGAGGCTGAAGGAGAACTGACAGGCGAGAACATCAGTTCAGAAGCCTCAAAGGGGAACGGGGGGAGAAAAGGACGGTGTATTTTAAAGTGCTTAGGTAGGATGGGCAATTAGTTAGAAATACCCCCAAGGGATTTCTAACAAGCTTTAGAACTGCTCGTTCTGATGACTCAGACATGGAAGTAATGGCTTTAATACGAACTGTTCAAACTTCTTATTCTTTCCCGAAAAACAAGATTCTCCATCAAATATTTTTAGCCAATGGAATGATTCTGCTGGTTGTTAATCTCACCAATGTATTTTGAGATCCTAACTGGCTGAAGGAATTTCATAAAGTTGAACTACAAAGTACATATTTGCACCGAGAATATAAATTTAATGCACAGAGGTCTACAAAGCTTTGTATTAAGTTAGTACCAAAAAACTCTGCATTGCAAATCATGCTTTATGATCCCATAATATTCTACTCAAGGATTATGGCACTCGGACAAATTCTGGGACCCTGAAGCTTAACTTTCTTCTTTTCTTTCTTTTACATAAATGAAGTAGTTCACGGCCATCCTTAACATTAATAATGAAGGTGTTAGGAACTGAGTTCTAAGACCTAAGAACCAAAATCAGGCTAAATTTCCGCAAGTCACTCGTTATATAGGAACGGAAGCACTAACGAATTCCGTTGTGACTGTTCATCTGCACAATGCTGAATGAGGTGACCAACCTGGTCTTTAGTAACAGTGATGAAAACTGGCACAGGCTCCATACAGGGCCACATACTCAGTGAGCTGTCATGTCAATTTGGGCCGACGCTACCATGCACAGTCCTCGTTTATTTGACTCTAGTTCCTTTACAAGAATAGACCCACATTTTAATTACTTGAGGCATGATGAAGGCCTTAAGTAAAATTTAAATTCAGAAGAACTTTGGGTTGGAGTTTTATAGTGCCAGAAGCTATTTAAAATTACAAGTCCAGAGGAAAATCCCCAGGAAATCATGTATTAGGCTCGATTCGTAAAAAAGAAGCATTTTCCGTATTTCCAAGATGAAAAGCCATACTAGAAAACAATGCTCTGGTTTCCTGACAACAAGCTCAATGCAGCCCAAGGGCAGACACGCAAAGGGAAGCTGCTTTGGAGAAGGGAAGAATCCAGAAGACTACAGAGGGCTGGAATTAAACCGAAGTGGCTTTTCTTTTTGGGTAGGTGAATGCTATTTGGTGATCAATATGGGATAGCTGCTTGAAACGCACATTTTATGTACCTTAAGCCCAATTAGTGCAGGGTGGTTGCGGCTAAAAGATGAGTACTGTACCGAGATTCACAATACGATGGGTCAAACAGCAAGACCAGTTCTGAAAGCTCTGGAGGAAGGGCCAGTCCTAACATACTTGATCTTCATCCGTTCCGTGGATACGAAGGAGGAGACTATGGCAAGAGAATGGATTTCTCTACATTACATTAGCTTTCATAATCTATAGTGTAAATATATTACTATTTAGAAATATGGAGCCCAAGCAAAAGTTAGAGATTCTTCCCACACAGGCCTTACGATCTTTCCCTCCACCAACACCCAAAGGATCCATACTTGTCTCTGGTCAACCAGGGCTTGTACGGGAGGACTATAAGGTGAAGCCTCGTAAGGGAGGATGGAAGAGGCAGTGGCCAAAAGCCAGGCATTCAAGAGGAGAAAAATGACAGATGTGGTATATTTAAAAAAATAAATAAATAAGGAAGAGAAAAGGAAAAGGAAGGAACTCAAGTAGGTAAGTGAAGAAGCCAGGCGGTAGAGGAGTGCCCCTGCGTTTCCTACCTATCTGTGGCAAAGGACGCAGAAACAAGAAAAGGCAGAAGCCTCATCCACAGGCTCTCTGATGGGCATCAGACAAGTCCAAGTCAGGCTGGCTGTGCCCTTGGGCCTTGCCCTCGGGGATGCGTACATAAGCTCTCATGCGACCTGCAAGCATGTCTGTTGTGGGACCTGACTCCTGCTTCCTGGGTGCCCAATGCTCCCTACTGCTACCAGCATCGCTTCTATGGCTGGAGGGAGGCCTCAGATCCAGGGAAGATGAGCAACAGCCAGTGTTCCAGAACTCGTGGCTGCCACTGCCTTTTCTCTCCTAGGACTGGCCTGTCTCTCCCCCTGGTGGCTGGAGAAGGGGACAGAGTGGATGTCCACAAAGGACTGCTCAATTTGGAACCGTATTACCATGATTCACAAACTTCCAAAGGGCTCTCCAGAGTTCATTAATTATAGATGGATCAATGGTTCAAATCCTACCTAAGGAACTCGTAAAAGGAGTGACTTGCTTGTGAGGTCCCACCACACTTTCGGGGGTTTTGTTATCGTTTCCTTCTGTTTCTGCTGTCTCCTTCTCCGAAGAACTTTAAAAAAAAGGAAAAGAAAAGAGAAAGGGCCCACCTGCGCCCCTCCCTCCCCCCAGAAACCTCCTGGACTGTCCTGATCAAGTGCGTGAGGGACGCTACCATTACCGAGTTCACAAATGAAGGAGGAACAAAATTCAGATTATTTGGAAATAGGAAATGAACTATACGTACAAGTGGCGCTTGGTTGTCTTCACTGCTCTGTAAAATGTCTGAAATGGTCACAGGCACCTGAATTTCTAATTTACAAATGACAACGCAAGAGAAAAAAGCAGTAAGATTTTTGTGGAGAAAAAAAAAAAATCCGTGGTGGTTATTTCACTTCTAGGGACAGTCAGTTTATACTTGAGGGCCGCACTTGTCATTTTCTCTAACTTCCTACTTGATGTTTTTCAGAAGGGCTGTCCGGGCATTCACCACCGCTTTGAAGGCATCTTCACTACCTGGCGCCACGCACTTGTCGGGGTGAAGCAGCACAGCGAGCTTCCGATAGGCTTTGTTGACTTCATCCCTACGAGAAAGAAGCCAAGCTCTATGTCAGCGACAGGGTCAGCCCCCGCCCACGGCAGTTTGATGTCTGGACTTACATCATATCCCTTGCATTACTACCTTTTCTCAAAAGTGGGAAACAAACAATAAACAAGTAAATAATACATTATAGACAAGTAGAGAAAGAAATATAATGTGGAGCATTGAAACACCAAGAAAATGCCTGGTAAAAGAAGGATCCGTGGAAAGGTCCTTGGCACAGAGCAGGCATCCGACAAATCTGTGCTGTCTGAAGCGATGAGGGCACGAGGTGATTGGGGAAGGCCTGTGGGGTGGGGTTCTGAAGGAGATGGGGAGACACTGAGCAACCAGGAGAGAGCCGGCAGAAGTTAGGAACTACAAACAGCACAGCCATGGCATGAAGTTCCACGAGGACACCGCTGGGGGTAACAAAAACAAAGTTGGCCAGGAAGCACAGGTCAGTAAGAGAGGGGCCTTGAAATCAAAACAACAACAAAAAAAGGGACTTGATAAACAGTGACATCAGGAAGTGTTTCATGACCAAAAAGGTGCTGAGAAAGCTGTTTTTTGAGGTTAGGAGATTGTCAGGAGAAGCCAAGCACGAGTACAAGAGTCTGGATCAAGGAAGGCTAAGGGATGACGCACAGAAAGAATCGGCAGAAGCAGGTGATAAGCTGGACCTACAGGCAGAGGAGATGGAAGAAAAGGGGCTGAAATGACTTCCAGGGTCAAGGGGACGCTGAGGCTCAGGGAAGATGGTGACACCATTGATCAAGAAAGGGACGCTGCAGATGGGGGTACTGGAGAGCTCCAGCGAGCTCCTGAGACCAAAGAAGAAACAAAAGAGAAGGGAACATTACCCATAAAGGAAAGGGGCAGTAAAGTGAGTCCCAAGGACCAGAAGAGCTCCAGGAAACCACCTGTCCCTCTCCCTGCTCTTCCTCTGGTGTTAGGCCTCCAGAAGCTTCTAAGTACCCAGTTCCTCCTCTATTCAGGTGTAGTTCTGTCCTTACTAGATAGTTTTATTTCCCACCTTATTTCTGTAATTCAGGTTTCCAGTTATGCTATTAGCCTGGATATGGTGCTTTCCCAAATGCTCTAGTTTTTCTCCTTTATGTTTTATCAGAAGGATTTCTACTTGGCTCTCCGAATTAGAGAGATGGTCTGTGATTGTCTGGCAGGTGATGGAAAGTCTTGGGTGTCCACTTGGAAAGACTGAGGTCACAGGGCCATATTCATAGACCTCCAGGCTTGGGGCATGTATTCTAAGGCTTTTTCTGCTTTCTGCTCTTAAACAAATCTTGAATTCTCTTATTCTTCTTCATTTTTTTTTCCCTTTAAATATTTATTTATTTATTTAACAGAGAAAGAGAGAGAGAGAGCAAAAGAGAGAACACAAGCATGGGGAATGAGAGAGGGAGAAGCAGACTCCCCACTGAGCAGGGAGCCCGATGTGGGGCTCAATCCCAGGACCCAGGATCCTGACCTGAGCTGAAGGCAGACACCTAACGATTGAGCCACCCAGGCGCCCCTTGAATTCTCTCGTTCTAAAACATGCGTGGGGCTTTTTTACATAGATAATTTTGATATTAGCTGATAAGAATCATATTCTCCCTCTCTGAAGAAATTCAAATTGCCAGAATTCTTCTGCAAAATAACAAATGTATTAACAAATACGTTTACAAAGTAACAAATATGTTAATTCTGCTGAGGATGAAGATTTTCTTAAAGTTCAAGAACAGTAAACATGACACTGAGCAAACGTTAAAACTCTTTATAACTTCCAAACACTGTTTTTAGGTACTGTTCAAATGTGCTCACTGCCATACAAAATTAGTTTGATAGACCCAGAGAAAGAGAGGTAAGAGGAGTACATGTTTATATTGGTCAGTGATAGAGAACTTGTGGAAGTCCTGTATATTTTGGTAGATTCCAATTAATACAGATAGTAAATAACAAGGAAACTGAAGTTTCTTTTTCCTTAATAAACACTGTACTAAGTTAACTAATACGTTTCTTTCTTTTAGAGCCAATCTCCCTTGGAGGTAAACAGAAGATGTTAGAATGAGACTATGGAAATCCCAAAGGACATTTAAAAGACACCAATTAACTGTGCTATTTACACAAGATCATCTGAAATGTTCATGTGTTTAAAGCCTTCTCTGTAAGGCCTGGCAAGTCGAGGTGACCAGTAACTGTTTTCTTCTTCCCCTGCCCTCTCGCCTTCTGGGCCTGAAGACAGGCTAGGAGACCAAACTGGAAAAGAGAAACTTTATGTCATTGGTATCAACAAGGTGTTTCAACACGTACTTTTGTGTGCGTGTGTGTGTGTGTGAATCAAGGTGACAAAGTAGAAAGGGACAAGGATGGGGAGGAAAGTTACGGTGCAAAATAAAAAGACCTGAGAACGCTTACAATTACGATAAAAATCATAATATGTACAGTAACAGAAGCGTTCTATTGTTAAAAGTTACATAATCATATCGAACAAGGATTTATTCTTGTACAAGCAACAAAGAATAGTGATTGTATTTGTCTTCCTCCCAAATATTTCTTTTGGCTAAAAATAAAACCATTTAACATAAATTCATACACAGACGAGGACCTAGCAGGATTCTGAGGACCATAGAAAGAGACAGAGCCAGGCAGACACACAGTGTTCAAGGTCAAGAACCAATTCTACCACTAACCCCTAGTGTCCTTGAACATGTGTTTAGTCTCGCTGAATTCCAGTATTCTCACCTATAAAATGAAATGTCTGGAGAAGCTGCTAATATCCTTTTCCTCTTCTAAAATTCTATGATTTAAGATTTCTCTTTTGTAAGGTGTTTTTTTAAGGCTACATTTGCTTCAAGGCTCCTATTCAACGCAGACAAAAGCAGAACACACCATTACCGAAAGTATTCATGCAAATACACTGCAGAGTTCCTTTATCAGGCCACTGTGTCCTCTACTTTGTTTCTCTGGCATTCGGCTAATTCACTGAAGAAGAGTTATTACATAAGCTAATGCGTTTCCACACATCTTCATGTTTCCAGTCAATGACAAGAAGATATATCAGACCTATGATGTTGACAGCTGAGTTTCTCCCCAGGACAGAACTTGGAACTAAGATCCTAGAGCACCGCTTACCTTGAGGCCCCAGGTTTGACTCCCAACATGTCCCAACTGTCTTTACTGTTTCGAATTCTGCGAATGGTGTCTGCTTGTTCTTTGGTGAAACTAGCATTGCTATTCGTGATAGGACGTTTCCCTCCATTTTCACATAAGTCAACTATGGATACATAAAAGGTCTGCAAAAGAAATCATCCCAGAGGAGAACTGATTTTATGAAAATAGGAATTTCTTTTAAGCATAACTCAAAGAATTTTAATATATTACAATAACTTAAAATTCACCGTAAAGCAAATATATAGTTTGGAAGGTTTTTTTCTTTTATCCTATATGTGTGTTTATGTGTATATGCACATGCTTGTGTATTTTTTTAAGCACACAAAAGTATAAGGAATAAACCTCACATGGCTCATAATCTTCCTCTCAAATAACACTCTTGAGGTTAAAAGGTAGTAGATGAACACTGCTAGAAAAATTTAAATAGTAAATAAAAGTGTAAAATGAAAATTGTCTTCCTGCCCCTCAAGTTCCTCTCCTTGAAGTAACCATTGTTAATATTTTTTGAGTATCTTTCCAGAAAAATGTTCTATCAGAATACCAGTATATCCATCTCTACACTAAACACTGACATAAGGGAAAGCAGATTAAACATACCGCTTAGCTCCTCAAACTTTTTCACATAAAAATACAGAGGCACCTGGCTGTTTTAGTCGGTAGAGTGTGTAACTCTTGATCTTGGGGGTGTGGGTTCGAGCCCCATGTTGGGATAGAGATTACTTTAATAAAAATAAAAATTTTTAAAAAAATACATCTTGGACCCTTTTTTAGAGAGAAAGTACATATAGACACTTTCTTCATCCTTTTTAATGACTGTTCAGTATTTCACTACGTGACTGTATCTTAATTTATTTAACCAACTCCCTATTTCCCCAACTGACAAGTCAACTATTTCCAGGTGTTGCTATTACCCACAATGCTTTAATGACTACTCCATGTGTGTGTGTGTGTGTGTGTGTGTGTGTGTGTGTGTGTTGCACACTTGTGGAGATACTGCTTTCGGATAATTTCCTAAAAGGAGAAGTACTAAGTAACAGTGTACAGGCATTTTAATTTTTGATTTTGACAACTTTCCTACAAAATGACTGTGCCAGTTTACAGCCCCATCACAGTGTCCGACATGCTATTTCTCTACCCCTTGTCACTATGGGGCATTCTCGCACAGCTTCACTTTTGCCAAACCTATGTGTAGCATGCAGTTTGGATTTAAAGTTTCTTTAATTATAAGTGAAACTGAGTGTCTTTTCATATGCTTAGTGCCTTTCCTTTTTCTCTAAATTGTTCAGATTCTTTGCCCATTTTTTTGATGTTTTTCAAAGCGAAAACTATTTTTTGATCCTGCTCATAGTTCAGTTACTATTGTTAGATAACTTTGCTCAAAAGACTCATTTAATATACTATACTGTTCTCAAATTGACACATCTCCTCCCTCCATCTCTTTTTTAATCTCTCTCTCTTCTTTTTCAGATATTTCTATAATTCCTGTCGTTGTCCAAAATTTTTCCATTTCTCTTAGACTCCTTCTTTTTATCTCCAGTAATAGCTAATAGACTTGACAACCTACACAAGAAGCCCAATTTGTGAGGAGGGTGCCAAAGGAAAAGCCACTAGATACCAAGACAAAAGAAGAGTTAATGTGATTAGTCTGTCTTACTCTCTGCTCACAATGTGAAAAAGACAAAACTAAGTTCCTTTCTGACATAAAGTGTCTATAAGTGTATAGGAAACAAAGGAAATATTAATTAAATTTAGCCAGCAGGAAAGCATTGCTTCTAAGCATTTGCTTACATAGTTTTTTTTAAACATTCCTTGTTAGCCTGTTTTTGTTTTCTTTTTTCTGTTAGCCTGTTTTTAAACAGACTGATTTATCTCTGAATGCTACCCAAGATTTATCTGAAAGGATAAAAGCAACCTAAAAGTCATCACAGTTCACTGATGTTTGCTTGTGCTTTGTATCAGTAAGGTTTTCTTCTAGATTATCAGTTAAACTAAAACATAAACACTCCCAGATCTCTGAGGACACAAGCATTCACTTGTAACACACATAGTTTGGAAGCGCCAGCTGTGATGTGGCATACAGAACAGGAGAATTGAAGTCAAGGGTCTGTTTACATTCCATGTCTGAGTTCCAGCCATGATGGAGTGACAGGGACCAGGCTAGAACTCCTGCCATAAACTACTATGAAAACGGACAGATAGAGGAAGCAATGATTTCTAGGTAGTGGACAACAGCAAGCACAGTACTGCCCCTTGGTTTCTATCTGGAGCCCATTTCCTGGCCATGTCACAGAGAGCTGGTCTGAGCAGTCCCATAGTCCCACTGAATGAAAAAGAGATCAGAGTTTAAGGATACTGAAGGGGCTGGAATCTGCAGAGTGGGGCATTGGAGAGGAAGGAGAAAGGCAGGGTTGTGTCCCAGAAGTCCATGTGAGGGCTCCCCACTAATCTGTAGCTGTGGTCTAGGCAATAAATGCACAGGGTGAGATCACCTGAGGCTGACCATGGGATTGAGAAGAGAACCAATATAGTAGAAGTCTAGTGGTGCTTTGGGAAGAGGCATTCCAGGAACACTACAGTTTGACCTTGCCAGAGTGCAGACATTGCTTACTATTTCATTAGTACCCCGAGTATCTAGCTGAGACACCACAGAAAGACTATGGCTTGGTAGTAAACTTATCCTGACAAAAGCTAAAACCAAGAGCTGACAAGGTCTAAAAGGAGACAGAATTTGAAGGCTGAATTCTACCAAATTAGAAGGACTTAGACAACAATTTGGGCTTCTTTCAGATCCTTGCTATGAAAGCAAAAAACCAAGCTCATGCAAATTCAATGTAATCTGTTGGTACCTGCCTGCTGAAACAAGAACCAATATTCTGCTGAGGAAAATAAAGAATCTAGAGCCTCTACAATGTATTATCCACAATGTCTGATATTCAATCAAATATCACTATTCATACAAAGACACAAGAAAATATGATCCATAGTCAGGCATAAAAAAAAAAAAACTGTCAACTGAAACCAGGCCCAAGATGATTCAGATATTGGACTTAGCAGACAAAGACATTAAAGGAGCTATTATAAATATTTCAAAGAGGTAAAGGAAAATATAGTCTTAATAAGTGAACAGATAGAGAATCCCAGCAGTGAACCAGGATCTACACAAGAAAATCAAATGCAAATTCTAGGACTGAAAAGTATGGAGTTGAAAAATTCACTCAGATTTAAAAGCAGTTGAAAGTCAGACCAATAGAGACTATGCGATCCAAAAAATAGAGAAAAAGGAAAGAAAAATAACATAGTCTCAAGGACTATGGGACAAAATCAAATGGCCTATCATACATGTAACTGGAGTCCAGGAAGGAAATGAGTGAAAATAAACTAAAAAATTTTTGAACAAATGATGATAAAAAACACCTACTTAGCTCTCTGAGAAACTCAACAAACACCAAGCAGGGTAGATATAAGGAGAACCACATCTAGTCACACAGTCCAAAGCCAAAGGCCAAAGATAAAGTGGCTAGAGGGGAAAAAACCCGCAACACATTATGAACAAAAAAACAAGAGTACGAATGGGTACTATCATCTCATGAGTTGCAAGAGAGGCCAGAAGAGAATGGACCAACATCTTTAAAGGGCTGAAAGAAATTTAATCTTAGATGTTTAAATTTAATCTCTTAGATGTTATAAAATCTGAAATGAGGATAAAACCTGCCACACACTAAGTCTCAAATGAGATGAAACATGTAAACTTCTCCAGAATAGTAAAACACTATTCAAATAATCAAGTACCATTATTGCACATAAATAGGTACAAACTCACACAGGTTCTATGTACTCAATAGAACAAGATGTGAAAAGCCAACACCACCCTTATTTGGTCTTGAAATAGAAGCTACTGATGCCCAATTCAAACTGTCAGCCAAGGATGAAACCTGTCTTCTAATAGGGACAGTGACATCTTAAGAGAAAGAAATTCAGCATAAAAGATTAAATAAAATCCCACTCAATAATTAAGAACAACTCTTTATAGTGTAGCTACATTATTTGAAATGCTAAAAATTCCCAAAATATCAGATATATTCATAAGAGAAAAAATGCATAATTCATGTCACCACTTACTTCCAAATGTATCTGTAATCAAGAGTTGACTTTATAACTTATTATTTTTAAAAAGCCTTGTTCTAGGGGTGCCTGGGGGCATGGTTGGTTAAGCATCTGAATCTTGGTTTCAGCTCAGGTTGTGATCTGAGTCATGAGATCGAGCTACATGTCAGGCTCCCCGCTCAGCTCGGAGTCTGCTTGAGTTTCTCTCTCTCCCTGTCCCTGAGCCCCTCCTGCTCATGCTCTCTCTCTTTTTCTCTCTCTCTCTAAAATAAATAAATAAATAAAATAAATCTTCTTAAAAAAAAAAAAAAAAAAAAGGTCTTGTTCTGGGCACCCAGGTGGTTCAGTTGGTTAAGAGTCCAACTCTTGATTTCAGCTCAGGTCATGGTCTCAGGGTTGTGCAATCGAGCCCTCATTGGGCTCTGTGCGCATGGAGCCTGCTTCAGATTCTTTCTCTTCCTCTGGCCCTCCCCGCTCCTTCTCTAAAAAAAAAAATAACTAAATAAATAAACCTTGTCCCTTAAAATTATTCAAGATTAGTAATTTTTAAAAAAACCATCATCCAGAGGTGCCTGGGTGGCTCAGTGGGTTAAGCCTCTGCCTTCGATTCAGGTCATGATCCCAGGGTCCTGGGACTGAGCCCTACATCGGGCTCTCTGCTCAGTGGGGAGCCTGCTTCCCCCACTCCCCGCCCCCGCCTGCCTCTCTGCCTGCTTGTAATCTCTCTCTCTGTCAAATAAATAAATTAAATCTTTTTAAAAAAATCACCATCCATTCAGTTTGCAATATGAGTACATCCTTCCATTGTCTACTTGGTGGGTAAGACCTTATTTTTATGTGTGATTGGCTGGACTCTGCAATGCCAGGCTCCTATTCTCTAACTGCACCCCTGCAATATAGGATTATATCAGCTAGGGCAAGGCAATTCCACCAAAGTAATCCTTCCATCTACCTATTCATGCAAATGTAACACCATTAACCAAAGGTAGTTCTCGAGAAAATCTTTGTTCTATTATAAGTAAGTATATAATAACTGTTGTTAAACTTGATGATCATCAGAATCATGTGGAAAGCTTTTTCAAAATATAGATTCTCGAGCTCCATCACAAGCACTAAGCTTCCAGTAGTTCTGGAGCCTGGAAATCTGTATTTTTAAGAATTTCCCAAAGTAATTCTGATGATCAGCCAGGTCTGGTCTCAAGAACAGAGCAGGCAGATACCACACAAACACACACACACACACACACACACACTCTCTCTCTTAATCTTTTTCTCACCAGCTTCTGAAAAGAACAAGCTTATTCTAATGAGAAATTCCTATTACATTTTTGTTTCTCATAATTTAAACTAAAATTTGGCATGGCCAGCCTCGGAACAAACAAAACAATGCCAGCTTACCTGGAACATCTCATTGATTCCCTCTCCAGTCTGTGCTGAAGTTTCAAAGTACAGGAAGCCTTTGCTTTCAGCCCATAGACGCCCTTCACTTTCATCTACACAGCGGTGCTTGGTACAGTCAATCTGAAATAGAAAGTTGGTGGGCAGAGAGAAGACCCCAACCTTGACCCACTAGCACAGGCCCTGTGAGGTCTTTATCAATCTTTTACTGAGGCAAAAACTACTCTTAAAAGAACTCCAGCACCAGTATATACAATTACAAGGACTGAAAGAGACCCAAAAAATTGCCAATATTGAACATAGACTGATTTTCTGTGGCAAAATGACAAGTGCCTGCTCCCACACTTCCCACTTTATCCTTGAAGAAAACCGCTCCTCACCTCAACTTCACCTCTGTGAAAGCTGGCTTCTTGATGTCTCCCACACAAGGGGCCACAGTCTGCTTTTCATTCCTTTCCATAATCCACGCTGCGCACCTAATTACTGTCCCTTCTCTAATCAAGGCCAGAGTATAATTATTAGGATCCCCTTCTCCTGCTCTGTCACTAATACCCTTCCCCATGTATAGCATCAGAAAAAAATGGATAAATACCCCAACATATGGGAATTTGTGTTTTTATTCGTTATGTTTTAGGGGTGTATGTTTTGAAAATCTGTTGATTCCTATAGTATAGAATAAGGATTTCTTTTTTTTTTTTTTTTCATTTGTCCCCCAAAACTCGGAACTACACTCTTCCCATAATGGATCCGGAAAGTTGAGCATACAATTTCCAAAGCAGTTACCTTGTTGGCACACACAGCAAATACAATATTTTCCATGTTTCCGTGAGGTCCAAGATCTTGCTTCATCTCTGCCAGCCACGCATCAAGGGCGTCAAAGGAATCTTTCTGCCCAACATCATAGACCAGTATTACACCCTGTGTATCCTTGTAAAACTCATTACGAACCTTCACATAAAAGAACAGATGTGCAAATTGGAGGTTTTGTGATTTTATAATATATCTCACAGTCATTAACATAGCAAAGGGCATTCTTTTGTGCATACATAGTATTTGCTATTGTATCTCAATATCTACTGGTCTTTTTATAAAATCAAAGTAACATGATAAGAAAAATCCTACGAGGACAAGGTCTTGTGATGAAAGTAACAGCTTCCTGTCTCAGCCCTTCTCACCTCTAGCTCCACTCCCTAAAGGCAATCCATCTTTAATTCTCGTTGGTAGATCTTAAAATAACACAAACTCTATAGAATAAAACTCTTCTCAGGAAGAACGAGAGGGTGAGTGAACAATTCGGAAGAACCTCAGGCAAAAATGACACAAGCATCAGCAAGAAGTATGGCCATTTATGTACCAGAGCCTGGAGCAGGCTCCCTGGGATGCTGGGCAGAGCTTCCCTGACTCTCCGGTCTCCACACCAACTTCAGAACTCAAAACTCTGTGCCTCAGTGTACTGTAATGGCTCTAGAGTCAAATCTGGGGTCACTCTTACTTACTAGTTGTGTGATCTTGGGCAAGTCACTTAACCTCTCTGCGTCTCAGTGTCCTCATCTATCAAATGGGGACAGTACTACTTCCTTCTTGGGGTAATTCCGAGGATTATATGAGATGATGAAGGCAAAGAACCTAACGGTGCCTGTGAAACAATGTCTATTTGCATCTTCTGCCTTCCTTTCTCGCCCTCTTCTGATGGTCCACCTTCAATGTTTTTGCTAAAAATGGAAACTCGCTTCTGGGGCATATCTATAATTCTAGGAAGAGGCAGTACGAAGTACAGGGCAGATGAAAGTGGCAGAGGAAGGATAGGTCGAGTGGGTGCAGAGTAACACTGACAGACCGGGGGTTTCAGGCCAAAATTCCAGTAAGAACCTTGACAGAGGCCAGGTATTACTCATTCGTCTCAGAGAATTCCAGTATGCACACACCCATACCAGTCTGTAGTAAGAAATGAAGACATCATACACACACCAGACATGAAATTTAGGTTTCTGAGCATAGACAGACGCCTGGGCCAAGAAAGCAAATGTCTATTAATTTGTAGAAACAGAAGCAGTTATCTCCTAAATTAAAACCAATTAAATCAGAAAGAATTAAAGTGATGAACAGCAGGAGTCTTCTCCCCTCAGTCCTCAAGGTCCTCAGCCCACCTGCAGAAATGAAAATGGGCCTCTGCCTTCTTCCCCGAAACTCTTGCTGCCTTGGCTCCCATATGCCACGTTCTCCAGGTTCTTGTCTGGTCTCTTACCAACTCCTCCTCTCTCCATTGCTCCCACTCCAGCTGGCTGCTGTAATTCCCCTAATCCCACCCCCGGCCCGCAGCCTTTCTTTTTCAATCCTCCCTTCCAACTCAGACAACATAACCACCTGCATAATTTCAACTGGGAGAAGCTCCAAGGTGAGCCTTTTCATCTGTGCTTCCAGACCTGCGTTTCTAGTTAACTCTAGACTCTCCCTGCTGAATGTCTTGCTGGAATCTCAAATTCCATATGTACAACAGGAAACCCTCCAACTTGTTCCTTCCCAATCTTTTCCTTCCCTTGAACTTCTAGTGATGAAAGGAGCACACCATTCTCTGAGCCATGTGGATTGAAAGTCTAGTGTTAACCTCTGCTGCTCTCCTTTCCTTTTTCACTCTGCAGGTACAAACAATCCTGTAGGACCTGCCTCTGCCAGATTTCCTGCACCTGTCACTTCCTTTCCATTTCCATGTGCCAGCGTTACGCTACCTCTTGACTACTACTGCAAGAATTTTCTAAGTAACCTCCCCAGCAACATTACACACATTGCATATTTATCTTTTTAAAGCCCTGGTTCAAAAATTCTTTGGTGTTTCCCTACTGCCAACCCCTTAAATTTCAAATTCTTTTAACTGGTGTTGAAAGTTTCTGATCAGTCCTCTACCAGCTTCCCAGTCTTATCCTCCTCCTCCCTCCTGTCCTTCAAAGTGGATAATCTCTCATTCCCTAAACCTGCCCTGTGCCTCTCTAACTCCGGCTTGAAAGAGACACCTCTTTATCTTTAATCTTTCAAGTTCAGCTATGACACTGCATCTTTCATGGAGTTTTTCCTGCCCCACACCATATCATCTAACCCCCAACCCCTGCCAAAAAGAATCTGACCCCTATATCCCTGAAATGCCACAGCCTTTGTGCTTCTAGTAGTGCTCATATCACTTCCTGTCTGGTTTTATAGTGGGTAGCAAATACAGCTGCCTTCCCCAGTAGGCTGCAAGCGGCAGGCATGCGTCTTGATATGTCTGTCTTTGTGTCAGCCACCAGGGCCTACCAGGTGTACGTATTCGAGACATTTTATATCAAGAGCTGAATGTAGAGAATGTAAGCGGAAGCCAAAGAATTTCAAAATGCAAATTATGCTATCCAGAGGGAGATTTGCGTGTAAATAGAGGTTTAGGCAAGCTCCATGGATTTCTCTTTCAACTGACTCAAGTTCAAGTCTGCGCTCAGCAACTGGCTACCTCTGTAATCTTGAGTAAGTGGTTCTACCACCTCCAGCTTTAGTTTTCCCATCTGTAAAATAAAAAAGGAGAAGCCTCAATGGTCCCCCGCAGCTCTCTTATTCTCAGCTCCCAAAACAGCTCTCTGATGTTAGTCCTAGAAGTCTTGCAGCATCCAAAGTTTAATTAAATCGGATGCTAAGGGAATTGGGATTATTTCTTAGAGGAGAGATGGCAAACTTTCTAGCTTGTAGGCCACAGAAGGCTGTTAGTTTAATATCACTCGGGCCTCAAGAATTTTCTATAGACTTGTCTAACTCATACCAGCAAGTCCCAGAATGATGTGTGCATCAGTGGAAGCAAAATTGCTGTTAAGATACAGGCCTGGCATTCCCTCGCAGTCCTCTCTTTGACACTTTCCTCTGAGAGTGCTCTCTCACATGCTAAGCAGACTGGCCTCTCTCAGTAGGCCCTGTGGGTAAACCTATCAAGAGGACAGATGACAGTAGCAGCTTCAATGGAAGACAGGCCTCCAGGATGGGGGGAAGCCAGGGGTCATGACAATGGCTATGGACACTTCACCAACTGCGTGCTGAGCAAAAATATACTTTGGTCATTTGGGGGCTTAGGGAGAAGATGGCTTTGGTCTTGTCAAAAAGGAGGGTTTTGCTACAGGCAAGTAAATATTTGACGAAAAAGAAAAAATCATCAAAGCTATTCAGAGAAAAGTTACCTCAGAAGTGGTGATTTCAAGAAACTTCTATTAATTATACTGTTATCCTTTTGAGCTGCTGGAGGGAAAAGCTATTGTAATTTCAGTTTGCATTGATAAGACATCTAGTGTCTAATGATAGAAAGTAAAGGAACACTCAGTGTTTTTCACTAGACAATATCTGGAATGTTGTGCTCACAGTTGTCAGCTCCCCATTAGCTAACTAGAGGTTGTCTACAAAGGATGTTGAGAAGCCTAGCTGGGGCAGGACTAGAAAATATTTTACCTGAAAAGGAGCGGATTAACAAATATTAGAAAGGTTCCATTGTAGAAGCACAGACTCAATCTATATTGTTCTAAAAACAAGGCCAAGACCAATAGTGAAAGTCAAAGGATGGCAGCCTTCAAAAGGGAGTTGTTAATCTTGAGTTTTTAATGGTGAAAGGATGAACTTGTGAGGCAGTGCGACCCCATCATTAGAGACATTCATTCTGCAAACTATCACAGTCTGTACCACTCAAAACTATCCTCTGTATCACATCATCCCTGGATTCCCACCAATCTACGTAATTCTTACTTATCCATCAATGCTTACTTTAAATGTTGCTTCCTTCAACAAGACTTCCTGTCCTCCTAGATACTAGGCTAGATATTAAATGCTCCCAAGCATTCTGTCATTTGTTTAACATCTGTCTTCTCTGACATATTTATGTTCCACGAGGACAGGGACTGTGTATTACCAGCGTCCAACACAGAAACTGGCACACTGGTATGCGGTAAATGAATGACGGCCATCAATCAGGAAGGTATAAAGCATAAAAGCAACAATCCTTTGAAATTTAAAATGTCTTATCTAAGTGTTTGAAACATTAGCAAACATTAGCAGGTAGGAATTTCCTACCACTATCTAAGGGGATGGAACAAAAGACCAACAGGTTTCTTTTCAGTTAAGGCTCAGAAAGGAAGCCACAGCCACCAGCTAAATTCACCTAATTTTGTACATGATTTGCATACTGGTAGTTTCTAATAACTCGGGATCTTTCCCTAACCCACTGACAATACTGGATGCAGATTTTCTCAAAAAGGCTTTCTTACCTCATAGAAGAAGGGATGGCCAGCCATATCAAAGATGTTAACTTTGATTTCTCTGTCTCTGACTTGTACCCTGAAATGTTCAAATGGAAATAATTCCAAAGAAGGTTATGGCTTCTGCATTCCCATTGATATCATTTATCATTTATTAATTTTAAAAAGGTATGTGTATGAAATTTAAAAGAGGCTTTCTTAGTGCCTCTTCTTGATAACAGATAAATCATTACAACAGAAGCTGGTAACTTCGCAGATCATCTTGCCCTCCTTATTTTCAGAACACTGAGCTCAGTGTAATAAGCACCCTAATTTACCTTCAGCTTACCTCAAGATACTTCAGTCCATACCCCTTAACTAACAAATGGTACCTATTTCCAGTGAACTAAGAAAATTGATGTGGGGCAAGTAGGAGTGAGAGGAAGGAAAACAAAATATTTTAATTCACTTAAGAAGGCATCTTAATTACTACTGGTTATGCTTGGTTACCACGCAGAACAATAACTAAAGTGTGTGATCTTCATTGAGCAAGAGCAAGTCCACTTGTTTTCAAAAATTTTTAAATAGAGAAAAGAACACAAAGGAAAAATAACCACCATTCATATTAGAATTAAATACTGTTCAACATGGTAGCATACTTGCATCTTGTCCTTTTTATTTTTTTCCAGAAAAATCACTACTGGTAAATAAATTAATGAAATATTGTAAGTATTTCAAACACTAAAGAAAAATACAAAGATGAAAGCTTAAAAATTATCCCAAATCCTATCACCCAGAAAAAACCTCCATCAATATAGATGAGCATCACTGCAGTCTTCTTCTATGCATAGATATGGCTGATGAGCATAAGTATTTTTTTTATAAAAATGGGATTATGCTATTTTAAAATAAAAAGTATGAAATGTACTTGTTATTGAATTTAACAAGAGAAAAGGGAACTGAAGTGAACTAAAATTATTGAACTTTTAATACATTTCCTCATCACAAGAAATATTTCCTAAAAGACCCCTCCTCTAAGTTAAGAATAGGAATTATTCACAATAAATTAACAGGGTAGAATCATTATGTTTTAAGTGACATGTTTCAGTTTACACAGCATTGACATGAAGCCCTCCTCCAGAATACAAGGACATCAGTACTTGCTCTCATTGTCCCTGTACTACCTCCTGGTTTGTTTATTGTTATTATTCCCTTGTCCACATCTATAACATCCACTTTCTATTCTGAGGTCATAATTCCTACAGTTGTTTTATATTACTTGTAGACTTAAATTAAGCTAACCACTAATCATTTCTTTATTCCCAAATTTTCTACCATATTTCATCAATTCCAAAACGCATATTTGCTTTCATTTTAACATCTGTGAAATCAGGATCCATCTTACAAAAGAGGATGTGAGAACAGCAAAACAAAATAACAACAGAGCCTGAGAGCATCTGGAGAAGATCTGGTATGATAATTTATACTACAAAATTTTGCCTTAAAGAGATAGCAGCCGAGAAGGGATGTAACTAAAGGCCATAAAATAAAAAATGTATTCACACACTGAAACTCAAAGAGGTTAATTTAATTCAGATGCCAGACAGAGGCAATTACTTTAAGAAAAATGGTAATTCATTACCTCAAGGTTGTGCTTTCCTAGATTATGGCCTGAAGACCACCTGTATCATTATTCTGAGAGACTGTTAAAAATGCAGATTCCTGTGCTCCATCTCAGACCTGGCAAATCAGAATCTTGGTGGGCGGGTCCTAGGAATCTGCATTTTTACAAACTTTACAAGTAATTCTTGAGCATGCTGGAATTTGAGCTTCACCATGTTGGAAACAGGGCAGATGGAATGGGTAACTATTATTTTGACTACCCCAGAGTATTCCCCTTTCCTCTTGTGGTTGTGGTTCAGATGGGTTCGGCTGTATGTTCTTAGTGACCCCACTCTGTTGGCCATAGCCAACTGAGCTGGGGCAAGGCACCTGTATCTTGTATCTTGAAAGGCACCTATCCCCACCTGGACAATCAAAACTTCTCTGGGATTTTTTTTTTTTTTTTAAGATTTTATCTATTTACTTGGCAGAGAGAGAGACAGCAAGAGAGGGAACACAAGCAGGAGGAGTGGGAGAGGGAGAAGCAGACTTCCCGCTGAGCAGGGAGCCTGATGTGGGGCTCAATCCCAGGACCTGGGGATCATGACCCGAGCTGAGGGCAGCCACTCAATAACTGAGCCACCCAGGCACCCCTTCCCTGGGATTTTTAAATTTGGAATACCAACTTTGGTCCCTCTCTGGAAGTAAAATTCACATTGTGAGTCTGAGATCTGCTGGAAGCCATGTAGAGGAAGCTATAAGGTGGAGAGAGATGTAATAAATTATCTGGCTATATTCTGCCCCTGGTTCCAGCTATCTCTAAGGCCCAGCATCCTTATAACTGGATTATGTGAATTTATTAATATCCTTTATTTTTGCTTATTATTATTATTATTTTTGCTTGAACTGGTTGACTTGGGTTCCTCTCAGTTATAGCCTCCTGAATCATCATGGGACAACCATCTTTCTCCCCAAAAATTTCAGCCCAAAATAGAATAGTCTATTGGCTAAACGACCACATTTCTATGGTATAATATGGTGATACTCATTTCCTAGGGGAATAAATTAGCTACTTATATGGATTCAAAACAGAACCGCCTTAAACAGGATCTCCTGCCATATCACTGATGAAACACTGTGTCCTGAAGTACAGATACACCCACCACTTTAGTCCACCTTCTTGAAAGCTGCCCTCATATTCTAATCGTGCAAACCTCCTCTTCAGTCCTATCTTACCTAATAATACATAGTTTTTGAGTATCTACTCTATACAAGCACTGTACCAGGCACCTGGGGATGATTTATATTAATAGCTCCTTCTTCATGGAGCTTATAATGTAGCAGGAGACATTAAACATATAAAAATAACGACATGTGGCAATTTATTCTAAGTATCATAAACAGCATAGAAAAGTTTAATATTTCTGTCCTTTGCAACCAAAAAGAGTCCTCACTAATAAAGGAGGTATCCCAAGACTTCAGGGGAACAAGACCATTTCACATCTTGAAGAGTCTGACAGATGGAGAGATGAGGGGAAAGGACATTTCAGGTGGACAGAATAAATAATGGCACTGAGACAGGAAAATATGAGGACAGTGGTGCAGTGTGGAGGGAAGGTAAAGTGTGTAGAGGAATGAAACAAGAGGGAAGGAGAGACAGGTTAGGACCAGAATAGTAAGTCCCTGAAATTCCACCTTCTGGGAGAGTGCTGTACACCTCAATTCTATGCATTGGCACTATTATTTCCTGCTAAGGTAATCCTATCTCCCCAAGCTCAACCTATCCCGATTCATCTCCAGATAAATCCCCACTTCTTCCCAGTTTTACTTCTCCCAGATCATTTTCTAGATACCAATAGGCTATAAAGATCATAAACCAATAACTGATGTCCTCTGGTAGAAAATTTTCCACATAATATTTAGACTTTTTAGAAAGAATATCTCAAAATGCTCTACAAACACATCTGCTAATAGGACCCGTTTATACAAACGTGTCTTAAAAAGGTACATCTGGGGGATCCTGGGTGGCTCAGTGGGTTAAGCCTTCGGCTCAGGTCATGATCCCAGGATCCTGGAATCGAGTCCCGCATCGGGCTCTCTGCTCAGCGGGGAGCCTGCTTCTCCCCCCACCTCTCTATCTGCCTGCCTCTCTGCCTACTTGTGATCTCTGTCTGTCAAATGAATAAGTAAAACCTTAAAAAAAAAAAAAGGTACATCTGTTAGTTGGGCTTTATATTAACTTGCTCATTGTTGTAGACCCTACATCTAAGGGAGGGCCTGGCAAAAAAGAATGTGCTCGGTGAAGAACAAATTATATGATCACTACATTTCTGTAAAGGTCTCTTATTCCTATCTTTCCTGATTTATTTTCAGAGTACCTATTTCAAGATACATCATTTTAGAGGAGTTCAAAGGTCTTTGTAACTTACAAGCCCAAAGAAACAATGTACTTACTTTGTGACTCCATAGTCAATTCCAATGGTTGCAAGATATTTAGACACAAATCTTTTCTCACAGTATCGTTTTATAATACAGCTCTAAAGGGGTAAAAAAAAAAAAAATACAGGCTTTTAGTAAATACACTCTGGAAACATACAAAATAAGCACAGTTCTTCATTACGGTTTCTTCACTCACCCCAATGAGAGAGAAAGCATTTTCAAAGAACCAAAACAAATGCTAAAAGTGGAAATTTTAAGGAAAATTTATTTAAATATTCTTCCCTAACACCAAACATGTTTTCAGTTTAGTTTCCATCCTTGTGCTCTTTTCTTTTGAAGACTTACTCTTATGCTTTCAACAATACCACCAAAATGTTTAGCATTGACCTCCCTTCTCAAAAGCACATCTATACCTTCAATACTAAGACTACTTTCCACTTGCGTGTCGGGCTGTTGCCTCAAATTCAACATGTCCCCCAATGGCCTAATCCTATACATAAAAACAGTTCATCCTGCTGACATCCTGGTTCTGTTAATACCACCATTTTCCCAACCACAGAGGATCAGAATATTAAAGCCATGTTTGATTCTGAGCCTTTCTAAACCTTTTGAAGGTTTCCTGCCTCCTTCTCCGCATTCCAACTCCCACTTACACCTTTTGGGTTTAGATTCTCATCATCTACTCCTAGACAACAGCAGGAAATTCTTTCTTGGTCTTTCTGCCTTCCTTTCCTCCCAACCTCAATCAATACTGCACACCACTGACACACTTCACTTCCCTAACTCAAAAATCTTCAGTGGTTTTTCAGTGCCAAGTTTGAAACCCAAGTTCCTTTGTCCTTTATTTAAGGTCCTCCATAATCTGGTCCTAATCTGTATTCCCTGTCTGAACCCTTCTAATATAAACTCTCCATTTCTGTAAAACTCCCGGACACCTGGCTTCATAACTTTTGTCATGACTTTCCCTCTACTTGGAATGAGCCTCCTCTCTTCTTTCCAAATCTTACTGGGCCTTGAAGGCCCAGCTCAAGCTCTGAGCTCCAGGTTTGAAGAGATCTTGCCTGCATCTGAACTCTTCCAATACTTTACACTCACACTAATATACACATGTATATTACACACACACACACACACACACACACACCAGCAGTCATACATTGCTCTGTATTGTTACCATTTCGCAGGTATATATTCACATTAGCTCTTCAGCTAGATGGTAAACTTTGAGGGCAACAAACGCTGGTATTTTACTTCTGTCTTTTTTGCTCATGCCATTGAAATTCGCTCAGTGCCAGTGAAAACGAAATTTAAAAGACTTGTATATTAATAACAACCCTTAGCTCCCACGGAACTTACAAGTTACTTGGGAGTGCTAGTACCGGAGTTTATTTTGCTCAAATCCTTCCCCGATGAATGTTAACCTAAATTAAATAGGACAGTTAATTTAAAAAGCAGTGAATAAGCTTACTGTGAACTGAAGGAAAAATTTCTTTGGAGTGACTACTGCTAAGAGGCTATACTTTTAAAAGCATTTTATAGCTTGAACGCACTTCACAAATATTTTCTCTCACAATAGCTTGGGAAAATGAATATAGCCTTTTTCTGAATTATTCATGAGATTAAGAGGCCTGGCAGTCCTTTAACCACAGTACACTATTTAAACACTAGTTATAAGTATTTCACAAGACACATATTTAAGTTATTGTATTAATAACCACTCCCTATTACACAAATAGGGCTCCTGGTCCTTAGGCTCTTATAAGCTCTTATAAGTTAAATAACATAAATACAGAGAGAATGTTTTGCTTTCACTATTTTTCTTAAATAGATTTTTAGGTACTTTTCTTTTCTCACACAGATTCAGTTAAAATCTTAACAGGTTTGGGCCTCTGTTTTTAATAGAATTTTCCTAAAATTCATATGAAAGAACAACTATCTGGGAAGAACTAATCAAAATATGAAAAAGAGGAATGGGGCAGGACAATAGAAAGAAGAGGGAACTTACCTTAATAGATACTAAAATATAGTTTGAAACCAATCAAGACAATATTATATTGGCATAAGAATAGACGAATAGGTCAGTAGAACAGAAGAGAGAGCCCAGAAATAGATCCCATTAAAAGAAGAGGGTTTAAAAGTGACCAAGGTGATATTTAAAGTTAAGAGGAAATGGGCGACTGGGTGGCTCAGTTGGTTAAGCAACTGCCTTCGGATCATGCTTCGGCTCAGGTCATGATCCCGGACTATCAGGACTGAGTCCTGCATTGGGCTCCGAGCTCCATGGGGAGTCTGCTTCTCCCTCTGACCTTCTCCCCTCTCATGTTCTCTCTCACTGTCTCTCTCAAATAAATAAATAAAATCTTTAAAGTGAAGGGGAAAAGAGTGATTTATTTGGTAAAATGCTACTTACACAAGTTAGGCCTTTCTCTAAATACAGAATAATTCAGATGAATTTGAGATTTCAAATTTTAAAATAAAACAACAAAAATTTCAGAAGAAAATGTGCACCAACACTTCTCGGCCCTTTGGCTAAGATCAAGTGCAAAAGAAATTTGCAACATATGTACAACCTTAGTGACAAATTTTCAACCAAGAAAGGAAACTCAAAACCATAAAAGAA